>OX104060.1:56949809-57071629 GCA_944474145.2 Dicrocoelium dendriticum
TTCCGATTGGCCAACAAAATCAGAAGCTCTCTAAAGACTGATCCACCTATGCAACTGTTGCTGCTCGCCATAATCAAAGTGCGACCACGGTAGCCTCACCCAGTTCGGCCACAAAACGGGTAAAGCACCAGGTTCAAACTGCAGAGACGTCACTAACTACCTCGATACTCGTGCTTCCTACATCACCGAAGACCAGCCAGAACTACGCGGCCTTGACACTTATATGCAACAACGTTTTTGAGTCCAATGCAAATTCCTTAAGGGGTAGATGGCTGGAAGAATTAAAGCAATAGAATTTCCTTTGTGATGAAATCAGAGTTCAAGCCGATCCGACTAATCTTAAGCACATCACTAGACATCCAACCTCGAATCATTATTAGGAGTTCCGGCTAATGCGAGTAACATTGGGGTCAATAGATCATTTAGAGACGGTGCTTTTATTTGCATACCGCCTGCGAACTGAATACAGTGGGACACGCATATCCCCGGATCTTCCATGGAGCGAACGCCAGCGGGACAAAAATAATTCAAACGACCCCCACACGGAGAGTAACAACTGAATTATTTTCGTTCATGGCGTGCCCGAGCTACAGACAACTAGCAACGACGAAGCCCACGTTCATGACCTGGAAGAATGTCGTTACATCCGTGAAGCTCTCTGTATGTGTTGCGTCATACTTCAGTCGTTTACACGATTGTCCGTGTCGCCAAACTACAGAGGGAATGGCCCGAGGATATTGAAACTAACGATGCAGTCACAACAGATGGCCGTGAACTTAATCTGTAGCTGGCATTTACTACACAACACAGTTACTTCGGAACTACGACTGATGACAGTAGTTAGGGAGCCACAGCCACTCGCTGTTCGTGCGGAAACGACACCACCCGCAACTCAACATAATCACAATAGCCATTCCGATACCTGTGTGCTAAGACCCGTAGCTATCGAAAAGGCTGTCCATGGATTACATACCGCAGGTGCAAGTGAGACTAAAAACAGACTAGACTCCTGTCGAGATATGGCCATTCACTAAAAAAAACGATTAGCTGCCGGTCTCTCATCGGTCGGCACAAATCCACATCATTCATATGCTCCTAGTCAATAGGTTTTGACAAGCGGGAAGCTTTCTTTTATGTACACCAACGCTCAAGACTTGCTGAACAAACATTCCGAAACGCGGCTGCGTCCAGGATCAAAAGCTTACGTCCTCATTGCTATAACGCGGACCTGGTTACGCCCTGACCTAAATGATATGGAGATTGCACTGCCGGGTTTGTCAATTGTTCGGCGCCTTCGAGCCAGCAAATGTGGAGCGGTGATTCTGTATTTCTGCAATGACCTCCAGTGTGAGCTCATAGAGGATCCGGTCAGCAGGGTACCAGCTTCCCTTTGGTGCCAGCTATGTGTAAAAGACGAGGACACTTGCTTAGTACCGGTCATTTCCGGTCCTCCTTCCTCCACGCCCGAGATGGACACCCATCTGGCATCTGCAAGAAGGAGGGTGATAAATACAACTGACAGCCACATTTTCAATACTGGCGATTTCTACGTCCATTTATGGAGTCCCAAGCATTTCCTGGAGAACAGTTTAAGGCGGATCTACAAGAGTTTGTCTCCGGTTACCCGCTGTATGGCCACATCAACACTCCCACCTGATTACGAAATAAAGATAAGCCTACGATACTGTATCAGAGATTCGCCAACGAAGAACTAATGGTCGAGAGGGCGATCGTCGATGTCCCATTGGAACTGCAGCGATCATGCAGGACTGCTCTTCGAATAAATTCGCTATGCAGAATATACCGTGGAAATTGCCAACGCAAAGAGAACATATGTATGCTACGACATATTAGCATGACTAAGTGAGGCAGCCAACTGGAACTTTCTGGCAGACGAGGCACCAGTGAGTGCATGGGAAGATTTCGTCAGCCAGGTTAACACTCTGGTTACCGAAACATCAGCGACTAAGACCTTTTGCACAAGGAACGTGGTCTCGTTTCTGTGAAGCACGACACGCAACTGTATAGCGGTGCGTAACTCAGCCTTGTATATCTACAAACCATCCCCGAGCACCGAGAACTGGATGGCATGTGCGACCCAAGGTAACAACTGTACTCAGCTTGTTCGTGTGGATAGAATCGTGTACCAGCAGAAGTTAGCAGCGCGTATGGCCTCAAACCACGGGCTTCTGTATCAACACGTCAACAGTGTACTTAAAAGAAAACGTGGAATTCCTCCTCTTCAAACAGAGAACGGACGCACACGGACACCGGAGGAGGCGGCGAATACCCTACGCCTATAATATGCTGCAACCTTTTATTGTGACCACTGGCCACATAACCCTATGACAATGATTGTTTCACCCACAAAATTCACTCACATATCCTTCACAGCGGAAGCTGTACTAAAAAGGCTGTTGAGTATGTGTAAGCACAGATCTCCTGGAGTTGATAATATACACACGAAATCGGATAGCTGTAGTAGGAGAGAGTTTAGCTGAGCATTTGGCCGATTTTTCCAACACTGTACGTGAGCGACATGCGGAAACACGGATGATTACTCCTATAAACAACCAATAACAACGAAACGGATCACTTTACCCCAGAACAAGAACGTATGGTAAATTACTGCCCGACTCCTTAAGCCTTACCACCTGTTGTTAGCTCACACACCAGCCGCTACTGAAAGCAACCCTATCTAGACCGAAGGGGAAGACGGGAGCACATGAACGCCGGAATGTTGTCTACAGGATATAGTGTAAAAATTGTGGTAAACACTATGTGGGCCAAACAGGGGAAAGTTATCTACAAGTTTGCAAGAACACAAGTGAGCCTGTCGAAACCATTATTCATCATCAATGGTCTCGACACAAGTTGACAAAGAAGGACACATGTTTGATTGGAAGAAGACGAAGGTCCTAGCGCAGGGAGAGTCGAGAAGAGGAACAGAATTTCTCGAAGCGTGGTTTCCTAAAGACAACTCGATAGACCTGCGCATTGACTTAGACCCGATCTACCATTTGCTGCAAAAAAGTACTTTAGACGGGTCATTCACCACACGGGGTTAACAGAGGCGGCGATAGAACTGTAAACTAGCAATGGTCACGAAGTATGAATGGAAGTGGCCAAATTCAAACGACTCGCATCGACCAATTTTTGCTTAGTACGCACTGACGAACTCACCTCGATTGGTGATGAAACGCCTGCAATGAAATAGTTCGACTCGGAGAACTACTCTAAACTTGAAAGTAGTCGTTCCAATCCAGCCAACCATTGTCCCATAATCTTACTACCGGTTCTTTCAAAGCTCATGGAAGCTATCATTTCTGATGCGCTAACAGCCTACTTGGTACAATTTAACTACCTCGCGACGGAACAGCATGGCTTCCGCCGAAATCGATCGTGTACTACAAATCTACTACCAGCACGATCTAGCTGGACTGAAGCAGTAAACTCTAACACAGGAGTTGATGTAGTCTTTCTCGACCCTCTACTCTTCAAACTACATACATTTGATATTGGTGCTGTTCTGTTAGGATGGATCAGAAGTCTTATTCTTGAACGGCGCCTGCAAGTACGTATGCGTGAATCGTTGTCAGATCCCATCCGAGTTGAATGCGGAGTACCACAAGGATCGGTACTAGGACCACGATTATTTTTGACGTATCTTAAAGATATCACACGCATCATAAGCCCGAACTGCCTTTATCATGTCAATGACATCAAGGTGCGGAGGGTGATCAATACACCAGATGATATCACACTACTTCAAGTTGGTCTGGATAGGGTATACCCGTGGTTAATCCAGAATCTAATTCCATTCAATGTGGACGAATGTGGAGTGCTGCACCTACGGTGCAAGTTGGTGCATTCCTACAAACTCGACAACCAGGAGCTTCAAAACGTCTTCTGAAGAGAACGATTTGGTAGTTTTGGTCCAGACCATCTTTGGGTGTTTGAATCAGACTGAAACGGCGTCAAGGAGGGGCATCCAACACGTGGGTCTCCTGAAGCGTGCATTCGGACGATTCGGCCCTTCTATTTTGCCACAACTTCTCGACTCATACAAAAGGCCACATGTGGAATACGCAATACACGTTTGGCAGCAATGGCTGAGGAGAGATCTCACCGCCTTGGAGGAACCGCAACGCCGGGCAACCAAAAACGTCAAGCGTATGTATAATTTGCTTTATGAACAAAGGCTTCAAGTGCTTGGGGCTTTCAGCGGACAATATCGGCGATTGCGCGGGAATCGCATTTTGGTTTACCAGATTTTGAGAGAACCCAACCACACGGTCCGCAACTTGCTAGAGCTTAGTCACAACAGTAATTCGAGGGGCCACCATTCCAACCTGGCAGAGCAGCAGAGTCGCTTGAAATGCCAACGGAATTGCTTTTCTGCACACGTTTGTCGTACGTGGAATGCCCTACCGGAATTGTCATTTGTGCTCCCACGCTGGCAGAGTTCAAATGCAGGGTTGACGGTGCACTCATTTCGCTGCCCCGTTTTACATGACTCATTACTTATGGATAAACAGGTGTCTGTGAGCGAGTTCACGGGCGGTCATATCACAAATTGCATTCCAGGTTTTTCACCTCCTGTATGTGTACACCAGAAGGAGACACGAGTTATGGCAACATCCAATTTGCCGTCATTTCTCATGGATTTACCTTGGATTTAAAGTCTATACTATGTAGACTTCAATGAGCTCCCTGGGTTAAACCTGTTTTGCTAACAAATTTTTATGTTTTGAATTTTCACCATAATCATCCTATGATGCCTGTTAATAATTAGCATTTTTTTACCTGTACGAAACAATTGTTCTATTTTCAACAGGTTCCCGAATATGGAGTTGGAGTTCCCTCAGTTATATCAGCAAAAGGATGTGTTCAAATCACAAAGGATCCAGTCAAAGGTCGACTGCTCCAATATGCCTTGATTTTCAGACTGCTTCTTGCTTGTGTAACATACCTGTCTCATTCACACAGTCGCCAGTATTTACGTGCGTCACAGTTAGTTTAGCGACCAGTTCGGGTAAGCTGCTATTGTTGTGCACTAATATCTCCTCAGGAGTTGACAACATTCCCCCGAAAGCAATGCAGGTGGCTGCTACAAGGATAGCTGAACCATTTGCTCGATTTTTCATGATTCCTGGATGGACAGCAGAATCCTAACATGTGGAACAGGGTATCACTATCACGATTATCAAGGTTGGCATCCATTCAGAACCCGCCAACTATGGCCCATTGATTCACCTCCCGTTGCTGTCAAAGATGATTGAGTCGATCATACCTGAGGCTCTAACGGTGTACTTTGAAAGGTCTAACATCACAGTGGCGAAGCAGCATGATGCCGTCAGCATCAGTCATGTAATACCAATCTTTTGATTACTCGTGGCAATGGGACCGAGATAGCTGGCAGTGGGACTGATATTGATATCATCTACCTAGAATTTTCTAACGCCTCCGACCGATTAGATCACCGCATCCTTCTCCAATAGCTGCAAGCGTACGGTGTTGGGGATCCTGTCATTGGATGGATCGGAAATTTCTTCCTTCAGCTATGCTTTCAAGTTCGAGTTCGAGGCTCTTTTTCTGATCCAACTGATGTGGACTGCGATGTTCTACAACGGTCAGTGTAGGAGCCGCGCCTATTGTTTTCTAGTAACGACCTCGCGCGTGTCATTGACCCATATTTACTGCTTTTTGCCGCTAATCTCAAGACATGGTACTTGACTGGCCGTCAGGACTATTAGTAAATGCCGCAACAAAAGTTACACAGCACTTCTGAACGGTTAAATGCCATTCTACTTCCGTTTAACGCAGACAAGTGTAGAAACTTTCATGTCCGTTACAAAACCCCAAAGGCATATAAGCTTGGAAATCATATCGTGAAGACTGCCTCAAAGGAGCGCCACCTTGGGGCGGTGGAAGAATAGATCTCGGCTGTTCGGCGCAGTCATTGAAAGCATTGGAAATCTCAAAAAAACATTTTGGTCTCTTATGGAGGGCTTTCGGGAGGTTCGTTACCTTCATCTTCCTAGAAAAGCTCAACGCTCATGTGAGGCCCCGATCCATGAGTGGCAACCCTGGTTAAAAGGCGATCTGACTGAACTGGAGACCGCGCAGCGAAAGACTATGACAAATATGAAAAGATTGTTCTACGTACCATACCATATGTGACTGAAAGTCCTGAAAGTATGCAGGGGAAGTTATCGCCGTCTATGGATTGAACTCATTCTGACGTTCCAGATCTTGAATGACCCCGGTCACACTTGCCGGCATCTCCTGAAACTTAGCCGCAGGACAGAATTTTGGTGTTACCAGCTGAAGCTGGCCACCTAATACAATCCTCTGGAATGCAGCCGGAATTACTTTTCCTTTCGAACTTGTCAACGGTGGAACGCTCTTTCAAATTTTGTCATTTTTGTGCCCACGATACTCATTTAAAACAGATTCTATGATGTTTTACACCGCCTGCCTTACTTGATTTGAGTTCTGTTCATTGAGTGACGACAGGAAGCATGCAAACATTTTGCTCGACAACCCCCATGAATTTAGGGTAGAAGGATATACTTTTCTGTTAACGCGGATAATTTGTTAAGTGCACTGATGCATTATTCACTTTTGTAAATAATTTTGAATCAATCATTTTCCACAAACCATCCTACTGGACTTGTTAATCCTTGGCCTTTTCATCCGTACTATACCATTGCTCGATTGTCTCAATTCAACAAATGAGGGCATTTTAAATAAAAACTACTGTATCTAGGATATTACTGACCATCTAAACCAGTAGTATAACGCTACCTGTGGTCCCATCAAGAGAAGATCCTAGCTAGTCAAGATCCCTGGCCCGCAAAAGCGGATGATAATGAGGTCAATGGCGCGAGGTCAAGAAACCCGTAACTTTTAATTAACCCGTTTTCGATTTTTACCCTACATTAATTGTATCAACTATGTCGATCTTACTTTTTTAACCCTATATATGATTGTATCGGTCTGAAGATGAATCATCGAAAGCAATTGCTCACCAAGTGGTCTCTTTGTTCTCATTTGCACAAATGGGGACTTGCAAGTTATTCAAGATCGATTTGCGGTTTCATTTTCCTTTGGGTCGGCATGTACCCACCTCCGTGTCCAAACCCTACACCTACTTTCTCCTCTAAAATCCCCATCTGCCTAAAATTGTTCGAATAAACACTTGTTCTATTACGCATGTTAGGCTTACGCGAGCCGGGGATACGGCAAAACCATTTCCGACCAAATTCAAACTACCTCGATTCAGTAAGCCAACTGAGAAAAAACATTTCCCAACTGTCACGCCTGATCAGGTAGCAAGTATGCTTGTTAACGTACTTACTATCTAGGTCGATGTGACCCACATTAAGTCTACCACATTTCTCCATTTAAGTTGTCCAATTTCCCGTTTTTGTTTGAATTCCCCATGGACTCCATCATGGCTTGTTTTTATTGCGGAATCTCAAGATGCAAAAGTTGAGGTGCTGTGTGACGGAAAACTGGATGATCCTGATCTTCCTAATTTATACAAACAGTTGTGGTGCATAACTTCCTACACACAATCCGGCAAAGGGTTGATGTTCAGTACCTTTTAACTTCGTAATAAATGCACACTCTTCGTTTCAGGGTAGCACTCTTTGAAACAGCGTTCATCTTAGTGACGAAGACATAGTTTACAAACGACACTTCCCAGTCTTGTTTTCATATCGATCAGTACTACAGTTTCCTTTATTATTGTGTTCTAGCACTTCACGCTGATTGTATTGTATATGTGTCACACATTCTCAATATCACTGTTGGAGAACCTTCGGATAGATGGTAACATTGAGATCATTTTATACGGGTGGTTGTAGGAAGTTTTTGAATGTTTGTGTATTAATTTTACTCCCATTGAGTCCCTGTGCGGATGACTTACAATACCTGAAACAATTGCTTTGCAACATAGCGAAACAAATCATCAACTCCATCGGACCCCTGGTAAGGCTCTAGCCCGCAACTCGAATGTTGTGCGTCCGTGGTTGAGACCACTGAGCTACGGGGGACGGCAACGACCATGGTGAATAAGTTACTAGATGTGATATAGCGCCGCTCACTATCCACTGACTTACACGTTACTGCCCGTGCAGAGGACAGTGGTCTCAACCACGGACTGGCAACAGTCGAGTTGCGGGTTCGAGCCCTACCAGAGGTCCGATGGAATGCGCACTGCTGATGATTCCCGAAAGGATGAAACGCGCGTACAGTGCTTTTCCGGGCGTGTGGCAGCTGTCTGAGTGAGTCTAGATGTGACGAATTTCTACCTATACCATTCAACTCCCCCTACTACTCTTCTTTAAATCATCAATTGCAAGGTAATTAAAGGTGATGGGAAGGATCATCCTGAGGCACTCGTTGTGGAAATAGATTGCAATGGGCAATCTCAATGAACACTGTGATTCACATTAAAGCGAACCTTGTTTAGTTCGATCACTGGGACTGTAGTTGAGGCAGATGGAAGTTGTGTGTTGCTCACCCGAAAACACTGCACAACCACGACGCGTTTCGATGCTATTATATCTCCTCAGATAGAGTTAGCAGGCATCGAACCCGGGACCATTGGAATTTTAGTTGCGACCGCGACCCTTAAGCCACCGGGACACGACGGGAAAAGCGTGGCACAACGGTTGCTGATTGATATGGAGGGTCCATTTGAAGTACACGTTGTGTGCATGGACAGCGACGTGCATTCTCTGTGCATCAAAATGATCCTAAAATCAGTTAATAACTACTGTACCAAGCGTCGCCCATCTTTAGCTGGTGACTTAGGGGCATAGGTCCCAACTAACATCCCAATGGTCCTGGGTTCGATGCCTGCAACCTTTGCTTGATCAGATCGAGTGCTTTCGAAACTGGTCATGGAATGCAGCGTTTTCAGACGGGAAACACCCAGTCCCCCACTTAAAAGTGGTTTCAGTTCTCCTGACTTAAAAATACGTCGAACAATGTGTCCAATAGCTATTTTAGCCTAGTATCCATTTACATAAACTTAGATGAAAGCAGCATATTCAATCCGTCGCCAGGGGGCACCACATCTTGATTTGTTCACTACACTAGACTTATCTAAAGCTTTCACCGTCTTCGTGGACAAATGCCCGGGCAATGATAATAAGATGGTCCTACTCTCTTTTGAAAGGCTACACACTGAACCCACACCAACACAATCTGAAACCCACCACAGACCATACAATGCCGTACTTTGAGAATCGTTTTCTATTCTTATGGGATTTCTAAACTAAGGCACTTTCTGATGAATGACACAGAACTCCCTGTTGATAATTACCAAAAAACAGTGAACATTGACGGTTCTGGTCCATATCAGGTATCTGCGTCTTCATCGCACAGCGGAATCGATTCCTATAACCTACAGAGTCTTCGGTAAAGTTACCTAGTTTCGTAGATAATGGTTGAAAACGAAAGAATTCGCCTTATCCTGCAGCAACAAAATGTCATCACCGGAGGATAAAACGTTTTTAAAAACAAGTGTATAACCGATTAAAAGTCCGTCAGCATCCCTCATAATAAAAGCTTCGAAATTACCAAGTTGATAAAAGCTAGAAACAAAGCTACAACAATGCCCTCCATTACGGTTCTTGGTAGCCGTTTGATAAGTAATTCAGCTTACACAGGCAACGGTTGTTACCAACTACTTTTACTTCAATTTTAACATTGCACCTCAGCCTCTTGCGCAACTCTTCTCTCTGCCAACCAATGATAAACTGTGCACAGTCGAATTCAACTTACGTGAGCTAAACCATCTTATTTTCTTTCCTAAGATATCTATGTACTGTGAACGTGACGCTTCACTGCCAACTCGCCTAAAAGTTGAAAGCTCCGATGTCCCCATATTACTTCCAAAGTTCTTATTGCTACCTATGAAAACTGGCATTGTGCCAGCACCATAAATAAACGCTGTCGTTGCGTCTCTTAACAAATCAGGCTCTGACACGAAATTAGCAAATACCGTCCAATCAGTCATGCTTAAGTCTTCTCTTCGATCATAGAACGTCACATGAAGTCAAAAATTTTGACTTCTTGAAAACACAAAGTGTTACCAACAGCTCACACACGGGTTCCTAAGTTCACGATTCTGTATAACATGCCCAAGTGACTTCCTCGCTTTCCGGATTAGTTCGCTTACCTGTGCTTGTACATTTGAACATGTAAAATACATTTACTCAGGGACTGTGTGCTCACCTCTTATTGAGAATATCAGCATATGACATCTACAATGTCCTGCTTTCGTTGTTCAATTCTTACTTGTTATGACTGAAGGAAAGCCGCCTCTCTTATGATTGCGTAGATGCCTGATAAGATCGTCACTGGCCCGATTAGAGTACGCCTACGGTTACGGATTGGAAAGCTGGCCAATCGTACGGATTTGCGTTGACCTGACGGCGTTAGCTTAGCCCGGGGTACGCGCTGGTGAGACGGAAATTAATCAAGCGTGAGAACGATCCTAGCCGCACGTATTCGGGTAAACGCTGAGCCCTCGGAACGGACGCACACGAGAGGGGTTACGGTAGACGCGCACTAATGACTTACGCGCGAAGGCTGCTCGGCTAACGACTCACACAAAATCACGTGACTCGACCGACTCCCAAGTAAGGCGAAGAGGAAAGAAAGACAGGCGGCCCCCTGTAGGCTCTTTTACGACCAACAAAGGGCGAATCACAGCCAATGCTATGCGTTATTAAGTTAGGGAAAACAGTCACCACGAAGAGGTAGTAGTTTGCAAATGACCATTGTCAAAAGGTGCGCAGTTGGGCCGCGTCTCGGAGTGGCTGAGCGCTGCTGCGTTGTGAGGAGGAATTGAACCTCGCTTTCCACAGCCATTCTGCCAGGGTTTCTGGCGCGATTTTGTGGGAATATTTGACGTGCCCGTGACACTATTCTACTAACAGAACAAAAATATTTTAGGTTTAAAATGAAAGAAAAGCACCTAAACCGGTCACAAGTGGCTTGATAGCGGGCAGTGTCCTAAGACTTTTAGTGTTCTCATTATATGTGATAATATTTTCGATGTCATCCTTCGCGGGAACTCCTTCCCAGTTGTATATGATATAAGGATTAGCGACAAATTAATATCACTGGTGCAAGTAGGATGCTCAGTGTAATGCAACAAGATCTGTATACAGTGGAGAACACTGGTTCATTATGGGTTTAAAAAAAGTAACTACTTCATTAGTCCCGTGAGGTGGGCAAAAGGAGCAACACAAAATGTTGCAAACAGTGATAGAATGAAATGTGTTTTGCTTTACTCATCCCAGTGTTCACGCTGAGTCATACATAAAGGAACCAGTCTCAAATGAGTGGGTTAATGCAAGTTGTGCATCGCTTGTTAAATTATATCTTCTGCCGATGTACACAGGCTATATATCCTAAGGTTGGGGTAGGCTAAGGCGCCATCAAGGCGTTATTTAAACCCAGATAAAGTGGGTGTGAGAGTGATGTAATTTAGCAAGGCGTTTCATAGCTAGAAGACAAGAAGAGAGCAAAAGTTTGGTCGATATTCTAGCCGACCTTTATTGCGAGACCAACTTGAGCTGGTGGCCCCTCAATTCCACTTGTGACTGACTTGCAGTAGGTGACGGCACATCTGGTTGGGATTCCTCAAGTTCTGGTAAGCCATTATTAGGTCGTCAAGTAGGCGTCGATAATGACCGCTGCAGCATCTTAGAGTCCTCAGCGCATGTTGACGTGATAAAACAACCATTTGAATGGTTTAGTTAATCTTCCTTGTTGAGTCTTGAGCGCTGCGAGATCTTGCTTGTGCCAAGGCTGTTAGTCCAGGTTTACCTATTCTATATGATCCGGGGTACTCTAGATGGAAGATGAAAATGATGTTGATAAACACCACGTGTTATCTCACAGATGGGAAGTCAGATTGAGTTTAGTTACCAGTAGTGACAAGCCACCGATGCAATGTACTACTATCCACGGCACAATAATACCATCTTCTAAAGATATAAACCTCGCTGGGCACGCCGGACATACTGTAGCTCAACATCGTGGATGCATGGGGCTTCTGTACAAAAGTTTCTATATATTAGAGAGTCGATTAATTAAACGTGCAAATCAGATATTTACAATGATAGATAATAACTATATGATCTCTTGCAATTTCAGAAAAATTGACCACATAGTTTTGCCGCAAAAGCAGCGGTCGTTAATGAGGCGTCTCCTAGGCTATTACACCACAGTAGCATATGTGGAAGAATGCTTCACCCCACAGCTAGACAAATGTTACAAGTTTCCTGTAAAGTTTGGACACATGAGTAAAAATGCAAATTTATATTCACACAAGATTACTAATATGGTATTCATCATTTATACTGTACATGTTAATGCGTTTCGCAAAATCGATTTGAACTCGATGCAAAAATCCACATTGCCAAAGTTTTTGTTACACTCACCCCCCTTATTCGTTGAGAGTACTGGCTCAGTGATTTTCGTTAAGTACAGTTTCTCATTTAGGATGGCATAGAAAAAGAAAGCAAGTGGACCAAGTTATGATTAATCTGTGGAGGCCAAACATCTGTTACTAATATTGAATTTCAATTTTACTTTAATGAAAAACATCTAATTATCATGCGTACAGACTTTATGAACACCCTGCCGCTGTGCAGAATGAAAATTGCTCTGGCTAACTTCTTTGAAGCATTTAGCCAAAATTAATTCCTCAGATCCATTAGTACAACTAAAGAAACCAGCAAGAGATCACTCAAGAAACGACTGTGACGCAGCAGTAGTGGTAAAAGCTTCTAAACAAAGGAGCCGGAGAACACTTCCCATAAACGCTATTCCATATAATGGAACGACATTTCAAATGCGATAAATGGACTTCAATCAACAATTAACTTTCCTAAAGTTATACTTTTATTTCTCACTGCAGAAAGAGCTATCGACATCTTGAGATATAATTCGACAAATGAGTGGTATTGTGAAATAAGAGCAAGGTGGATCTGATTTGGATATCGGGTTTTCACTTCTGTCGCTTGGCTCGAAAGATTTCCCTTTTGAAAACATCGTCAAACTAATTTAATCACGGTTTTCTGAAATTTCGTGTGCAGATCAGAACCACCAATAGTTTAATACGAAGTCAATATGTATTCTGGTAACTCTACATTTAGGTTAACCATGGTGCAAATTTTTATCTCCAGTTTGTTCATTTTCATTTCACTGTTGACCCTTCCATTTCTCCAGAGGCAGCAACCCGGGTGTAACTTACCGCTCCCAGTTCCATACGAAATCAGTTTCGATATCAATTCCACTGCTTGCACTTGACTGAAATATATATAATTACTTTAACAGACCTGCCATGTTTATAACTGATTTGCATGGGTATTCTTCTATGCAAATGGAATCAGAGGAACCGTCGAATCGTGTCTCTTACAAAAGCGAATGTGCAATTTGTCTGTCGTCGCTGTTGTCGTCGTCGTTGTTGTTGCTGTTGTTGTTATATCACTCTATTCCTATATTTTCCTGTTTTTCATTGTTGGCCGCGACTGCGCCCATTTTCCGAGGTGGCGGGCCGAAGTTGCCAAGGTGTAGGGCCGTAGAATAGCTGTCGAGGGACAAAAGGGCCGGACTCGACATAGTTGAATAACGGACCGGCTTGAATGTTCAATCTATGTGCGTATAACAACGGCACTAAAGATGAGTTAAATGCGATGTTGGCGTACTCCCTTTTTGGCCAACGTTATAACACGGACAAATGAAATGCGGTTGGGTGGATGAAGCCTTTCAAGGGAGCAAACCCGCGTGGAAGGTAAGACATCCCAGGAGAGTGTAATCTCAAAAGGGTGGTCAGCGGGTCCCCCAAGGGGCCTGCGGGTATCTCACTGAAATGTTATATGAGGTTTGTTACAAAATTTTTGATAGTGATCATCTTATTTCTATATCGACGATTAAAGTGCAAGTGGAAACTTTGGTAAACCATGTCTACTTTGCCATGTGATTAGCCCTTCCTTAACAAGTTGGGTCTGCAGAGACTTACCATGTGAGTGAATCAAGGGATGAAATGCCAGCGAGGTAGATAAGTTATTTGTTCTACCTAAGTCTAACAGATTCCTTTTTGTACTAACCGAGAGGAACATTCGTGTTAACTCAGTGCACAGTGATGAAAGTTTTCAGGACAATCCGCGCTAATCTCATATTAATAAAACATAGTCCTGTCATTAAAAATATTTCAAGTGGTCTGCCGTACCGTCCACTAAAAAAGGGCTCCAAGACCCAGAAGGTTGGGGAAGCGTGGTTCCCAGGAGACGGTTCTGCTGATATTATATTATTTTGTTGAAAATTCGGCTATATCTATGCTCATTTTTACCACCAAACTTTTAATCTTTACATACAGTAAATAGCAACTTGGACTCTGATAACTCGCTTCAGGGCCGCCCGGAACAAACCGATCAATGAACTGTTTCTGATGAATCGCGCTGTATAGATTGATCAGACCAGCTGATAGGAAGCATCCCGCGTCATGGAGAAATATATCATCTGATTATATTTAATAAATCAGGTTAGCCAGGTGAAGAAGTAACGCTCCTCGTAGTCTGTCTGTTATCATGGTCTGAGCGCACTAGATCAAATTTATATTGACCTGCGGGGAACAAGCAGAACAAAGGTAACTTCTCATGCGGTTACTCGTTCGCAACACTGATATTCACGACCGGGTTCGTTCTATTTGTACTCTCATGCAGGCACGAGATGACAGAGCCTGTGGGGACTACGAGCTCCGGGACACAGCATGTCGGAACAAGCCTATATTCCCACCGCAAGTGTAGCGAAGTGTTACCATCGTTTATGACCCAACTGTGGAAACCTGGAAGCCCCAGTTGTGTTACTGGATATCAACACACCAACACACGGCGAGTTGTGATCTACTCTGAAATGATAAGTTCAGTCTCTTGGATCGTATCGGAGACAGATAAAGGATACGCATGACATCGAAACCTCACTATTTCAGATAGAATTCTCATTAACCGAATTTTCTGAGATACACTTCTAAATGGAATGCAATGCTGAATGAGATTTGCGGCGTTGCAGTCTATCCATATGGGTGCTTCACAACATCTCGCACCAGCCAAAACAAGAATCTGTCACTCGGGTTTGCATACCCTGTCGGTCACGTGTACCACTACAGTTGACCGCTCTTCCATCTTCAGAGTAATAACGAATGAAGGGAGTGAACAGTTCCCGAGTATATCTATGGGTTTATGAAGAATAGGAGTGGATTATCTTCCAGGAAGTGTTGCAGCGGAGGCCATACTCACAGTCAGTTCGTTAGATATATATCTCAAGTTATTCCTTGTTCTGTGTAGGTGCACTAGCTTCTGGGGGCGAACAGGAGGGACTAGGCCACAACGGCTTTAGAGCTCGTAGATGTCATTTGATACCCGGAAACACATTACACTACATAGCAGAACAACCTACACGCTGTATAGCTGCGTGGTTCGGGTTAATCCCTCTCCAGAGAATAATTCGTCGACAGTGTTTGAGGCCATGGTGGGTTTTCGCTTGGTAAGCGTTCTCCCCTATAAAAAACACAAAAGTCCAGTTAGCAACACTGCGACGTAGCGTGATGTGACTCAGCACTAAATAAAGTCACTGCCTTCCCGCAGGACTTTTCCCACTTTACGAACGTCATCCATTTCGAAAAGTTCCTTTGATTCCTGGAGTGGTCTACACGCTTGGTTGGCAACCTTAAGGTCCCCGGGTCGATAGCGTAGGGGGGTGGAGTCCCTCGCGGTATAATCAGACCGCGCGGCGACTGTGTGATGGTGAGTGGCAGAGAAGCGCCGTTACGGGTAAAGCTGACTCGATTAGGATTAATTATTAATTATCATTACATTTCCTTATGTCATATGATGGCAAAAACCGCGCACAAAACCCAAATTCAGCGTCTCTTGTATCAAATTCACACATCATGTCCACTTACACCTAAGTCAGCGTGACTAACTCATACATGGTTGGCGGCATTCGGTACCAGATGTACCTGGACACTGCGGCCGTTACAGAGACAGCCACAGGATAGCCTGCGCCTACAAAGTAACCTTGGGTAGTTTCCGCTGCACCACCCACATATCCCTATCCAGTGTAAATTGAAGGCATAAGACCGGGCAACAAGCGGATGGGAGCCACGTTAGCATTAACGGCGCTGTCCACATCCTCACAGACAAACAGAAGCACGCTGTATTTGGAGAATCAAACGGTCACAAGGCGGGGATTAGGCAGTAGCTCCCTCCCTACACAAACCATGTGCATAGAACCATTTTGCGTACCTAACTCGGTTACAAGGACCGTGCAAACCAATCCCTCCAGCAACGACCAACTGCCTCCTCCAGCCAATATGGACGAGGTAGTGGGTGCTAGACAGGTAGGTACGTTTGTTCACATTCAAACTAAGCGCAACCACACTGGGGATGTTCAAGCACAGGGAATCATTTGGGATGTGAATACCAAAGAAAATAAATAGGATAAGGCATACGGATATACTGACTTAAGTCTTCGCTAAACCAGCATACGTAATGTAATGGCTACCAACAAATACCCGCTGGGTTCAAGATGTCATAAATATAATTATTTTGAATGCCAGTGACATGAAAATGCTAACAAACTTAATCACAGTTACCTTAAGCGAGGTGTGCACGTTAATAGATTATTATGATAGATGTTTAAATGAAAAGGTAATCAAGACCAAGATAGCAAAACCAACCACCTTAAATAAATCAAACAGAGCGTGAACACAGGGGTTAGTAATACGAATGCAGCGTAACTACCAACGCTGCGACGGTTTTGCCTATGTTTGCAACAGGACCCGTGGTCTTTTAGATGTTGATCCCGAGTGGGGGTTGCTGGTGGCACACTAAGGCTGCCAGATTCTTGAACGTGCGATCGCGTGTGCTACATCATGCGCTCCACTTGGATGGAGTACACTCCATCGGCGCCTGTCGCTTCCGCAGCTGCCGTTTCTTTTCCGCTTGAAGGAGGGCTTACTCTGTGCACCTCGGCAAATTACCCTCATGATCAGATAGCGCCATACACGCCGATCAACCGCCTCCAAATCCCAAAATTAGAAACCAACATAATCGTGATAGACTCACTTTGATCATGGTCCGGGTTACGAACCATCGGTTTTCCTATATGCTGCTTCCTTACAAGCAACTGTTTATATTATTGCTGCTCTGGTATTGCCTCAAATCCATACGCCATACATGACCGAGCCATCTCAAGTGTCTCAGCAAAAGCCTGCAGTCCGCTGCATACAGTCACTTCGACACAGTACCTCCGTGTCCGCAACTCTGTCGCACTAACCGACGCGCAGAATCGGTCGCAGATACGGTTGACGAAACTGCCCAGATATCTCACGCCTCGCCGGCAGAATCGTCCACCTTGCGCGGCCGATTTATAGCAGACGACGGGCAGACCCATAGATATGCTACACCCTCAATTTGCATGCGACGGTAACCTGGTGGCTGTTTCCATACTCGGAACTCAAGCTTCCCGTATCCCGCCGCAGCCGATCGTCACGCGGAGTACGAAGCTCCCCAGTGTAGCTGCCGTTTTGATTTTCCGTCGAATACCCACTCCTCCCAAGGTCCGCAAACGCGGGAGGTGGGTTATATATTTAGCTATGAACTCATACCTGGTGATATGGCGTCCACGTTATGCAGCTTGCACCTCCGGTGCAGGCTGATATTAGCACATCGAAGCCGATTTTGGCGTGAGTGGAAGGAGGAACCCGCACTATGGCCCCTGGCGACGCCAGCGCCACAAGGCAAATGCTGCAACTCAGCCGCGCAGGTGTGCCAAACAACGCACAGTAAGTCAGCAAATGCATTCAATAAATAACAAATCATAAACGGCACAGCGGACTCCGACTTCCGACGAACCCCCATTTACACGAACGCACGCCCATTTTTACTCGGCACGATTTCGCCTTACAAACCTGGTTTCAACATTCCTTTTCGATTTCGAAGGCTTTCTATGTTCAGCCTTCTAGGGGGGGAGCTCTGTAGCGCCCAAAAAGATAACTCTTATCTTTCGTGTACAATTTACTTGATGACCGATTGTACATTACTCCTTCTTGTTTTAATCTTACAACCGGCTCGACACACAACTGCCTTGTAAGTTCCCGCGCTCACGTGTACGCTCTTGCCTCGCTTCATCCGTCCGCTTCTTGTTGTAGCCCATCGAATACAGTCCGCTGTGTCCGACTTCAATTGCCTTCTGATATCCGCGCCTAATTCCGCGCATCGTCTCGGACTAGTATTAACTAGTCCTACAACTTCAGCCTCGTGCGAAACTCTTCTCTCTACCAACCAATGATAAACTCTGCACAGTCGGATTCCACTTACGTGAGGTAAACAACCTTATTTTCTTCCCTAAGCTATATTTGTACTGTGAACGTGACACTTTACTGCCAACTCGGGTAAAAGTTGAAAGCTCCGATATCCCCATATTACTTCTGACGTTCTTATTGCTACCTATGAAAACTGGCATTGTGCTAGCACAATAAATAAATGCTGTCGTTGCGTCTCGTAACAAATCAGGCTCTGACACGAAATTAACAAATACCGTCCAATCAGCCATGCTTAAGTCTTCTTTTCGATCATAGAACGTCACATGAAGTCAAAAATTTTGACTTCTTGAACACGCAAAGTGTTACCAACAGCTCACATACGGGTTCCTAAGTTCACGATTCTGTATAACATGTCCAAGTGACTTCCTCGCTCTCCGGATTAGTTCGCTTACCTGTGGTTGTACATCTGAACATGTAAAATACATTTCCTCAGGGATTGTGTGCTCGCCTCTTATTGTGAATATCAGCATATGACATCTACAATGTCCCGCTTTCGTTGTTCGATTCTTACTTGTTATGATTGAGGGAACGCCGCCTCTGTTATGATTGCGTAGATGCCTGATAAGATCGTCACCGGCCCGGTTGGAGTACGCCTACGGTTACGGATTGGAACGCTGGCCAATCGAACGGATTTGCGTTGACCTGACGGCGTTAGCTTAGCCCGGGGTACGCGCTGGTGAGACGGAAATTGTTCGAGCGTGAGAACGATCCTAGCCGCACGTATTCGGGTAGACGCTGAGCCCTCGCAACGGACGCACACGAGAGGGGTTACGGTAGACGTGCACTAATGACTTAGACGCGAAGGCTGCTCGGCTAACGACTCACGCAAAATCACGTGACTAGACCGACTCCCAAGTAAGGCAGCCCCCTGTAGCGTCTTTTACGACCAACAACGGGCAAAGCACAGCCAATGCTATGGGGTATTAAGTTAGGGAAAACAGTCACTACGAAGAGATGGTAGTTTTCAAATGACCATTGTCAAAAGGTACGCAGTTAGGCCGCGTCTCGGAGTGGCTGAGCGCTGCTGCGTTGTGGGGAGGAGTTGAACCTCGCTTTCCACAGCCATTCTGCCAGCGTTTCTGGCGCGTTTTTGCGGGAATATTTGACGTGCCCGCAACACCACTCTACTAACAGAACAAAAATATTTTAGGTTTAAGATGAAAGGAAAGCACCTAAATCGGTCACAAGTGGCTTGATATAGGGCAGTGTCCTAAGACTTTTAGTGTTCTCATTATATGTGATAATATTTTTGATATCATTCTTCGCGGGAAGTCCTTCCCAGTTGTATACGATATAAGGATTAGTGACAAATTAATATCACTGGTGCACGTAGGATGCTCAGTATAATGTAACATGAGCTGTATACAGTGGAGAACACTGGTTAATTATGGGTTTAAAAAAAGTAAATGCTTCATTAGTCCCGTGGGGTGGGCAAAAGGAGCAACACAAAATGGTGGAAACAGTGAGAGAATGAAATGTGTTTTGCTTTACTCATCCCAGTGTTCACGCTGAGTCATAGATAAAGGAACCAGCCTCAAATGAGTGGATTAATGCAAGTTGTGCATCGCTTGTTAAATTATATCTTCTGCCGATGTACACAGGCTATATATCCTAAGGTTGGGGTGGGCTAAGGCGCCATCAAGGCGTTATTTAAACCCAGATAAATTGGGTGTGGAAATGCTGTAATTTAGCAAGGCGTTTCATGTATAGAAGACAAGAAGCGAGCAAATGTTTCGTCGATATTCTAGCTGACTGTATTGTGAGACCAACTTGAGCTGGTGGCCCCTCAATTCCAGTTGTGACTGACTTGCAGTTGGTGGCAGTAGATCTGGTTGGGATTCCTCAGCTTCTGGTAGGCCATTATTAGGTCGCCAAGCAGACGTCGATAATGACCGCTGCAGCATCTTAGAGACCTCAACGTATGTTGTTGTGGTAAAACAACCATTTGAATTGTTTGGTTAATCTTCCTTGTTGAGTCTTGAGCGCTGCGAGATCTTGCTTGTGCCGTGGCTGCCAGTCCTAGTTTACCTATTCCATATGATCCGGGGTACTCTAGATGGAAAATGTAAATGTATGTTGATAAACACCACGTGTTATCTCACAGATTAGAAGTCAGATTGAGTTTAATTACCAGTTGTGACAAGCCACCGATGCAATGTACTACTATCCACGGCACAGTGATACACTCTTCCAAAGGTATAAACCTCGCTGGTCACGCCGGACATACTGTAGCTCAACATCGTGGATACATGGGGCTTCTGTACAAAAGTTTCTATATATTAGAGAGTCGATTAATTAAACGTGCAAATCAGACATTTACAATGATAGATAGTAACTATATGATCTCTTGCAATTTCAGAAAAAGTGACCACATAGTGTTGCCGCAAAAGCAGCCGTCGTTAATGAGGCGTCTCCTAGGCTATTACACCACAGTAGCATATGTGGAAGAATGCTTCACCCCACAGCTCGACAAATGTTACAAGTTTCCTGTAAAGTTTGGACACATGAGTAAAAATGCAAATTTTTATTCAAACAAAATCACTAATATGGTTTTCATCATTTATAATGTACATGTTAATGCGTTTCGTAAAATCGATGTAAACTCGATGCAAAAATCCACATTGCCAGCCGTTTTGTTACGTGCACCCCCTTATTCGTTGAGTTAAGCGTACTGGATCTGTGATTTTCATTAAGTACAGTATCTCATTTAGGATGGCATAGAAAAAGAAAGCAAATGGACCAAGTTATGTTTAATCTATGGAGGCCAAACATCTGTTACTAATATTGAATTTCAATTTTACTTTAATGAAAAACATCTAATTATCATGCGTACAGACTTTATGAACACCCTGCCGCTGTGCAGAATGAAAATTGCTCTGGCTAACTTCTTTGAAGCATTTAGCCAAAATTAGTTCCTCAGATCCATTGGTACAACTAAAGAAACCAGCAAGAGATCACTCAAGAAACGACTGTGATGCAGCAGTAGTGGTAAAAGCTTCTAAACAAAGGAGCCGGAGAACGCTTCCCATAAACGCTATTCCATATAATGGAACGGCATTTCAAATGCGATAAATGGACTTCAATCAACAATTAACTTTCCTAAAGTTATACTTTTATTTCTCACTGCAGAAAGAGCTATCGATATCTTGAGATTTAATTCGACAAATGAGTGGTATTGTGAAATAAGAGCAAGGTGGATCTGATTTGGATATCGGGTTTTCACTTCTGTCGCTTGGCTCGAAAGATTTCCCTTTTGAATACATCATCAAACTAATTTAATCACGGTTTTCTGAAATTTCGTGTGCAGATCAGAACCACCAATAGTTTAATACGAAGTCAATATATATTCTGGTAACTCTACATTTAGGTTAACCATGGTGCAAATTTTTATCTCCAGTTTGTTCATTTTCATTTCACTGTTGACCCTTCCATTTCTCCAGAAGCAGCAACCCGGGTGTCACTTACCGCTCACAGTGCCATACGAAAACAGTTTCGATATCAATTCCACTGCTTGCACTTGACTGAAATATATATAATTACTTTAACAGACCTGCCATGTTTATAACTGATTTGCATGGGTATTTTTCTATGCAAATGGAATCAGAGGAACCGTCGAATCGTGTCTCTTACAAAAGCGAATGTGCAATTTATCTGTCGTCGCTGTTGTCGTCGTCGTTGTTATTGCTGTTGTTGTTATATCACTCTATTCCTATATTTTCCTGTTTTTCATTGTTGGCCGCAACTGCGCCCATTTTCCGAGGTGGCGGGCCGAAGTTGCCAAGGTGTAGGGCCGTAGAATAGCTGTCGAGTGACAAAAGGGCCGGACTCGACATAGTTGAATAACGGACCGGCTTGAATGTTCAATCTATGTGCGTATAACAACGGCACTAAAGATGAGTTAATGCGATGTTGGCGTACTCCCTTTTTGGCCACGTTATATCACGGTCAAATGAAGTGCGGAATGGTGGATGAAGCCTTTCAAGGGAGCAAACCGCGTGGAAGTAAGTCTCCAGGAGAGTGTTTCTCAAAGGGTGGTCAGCGGACCCCCAAGGGGCCTGCGGTATCTCACTGAAATGTTATATGTTTGTTAAAAATTTTTTAATGTGATCATCTTATTTCATATCCGACGATAAACGTGCAGTGAAACTTTGGTAAACCATGTCTACCTTAGCCATGTGATTAGCCCTTCCTTAGCAAGTTGGGTCTGGCAGAGACTTACCATATGAGTGAATGAAGAGATGAAATGCCAGCGAGGTAGATAAGTTATTTTTTCTACCTAAGTCTAACAGATTCCATTTTGTACTAACCTAGAGGAACATTCGTGTTAACTCAGTGCACAGTGATGAAAGTTTTCAGGACAATCCGCGCTAATTTTATATTAATAAAACATAGTCCTGTCATTAAAAATATTTCAAGTGATCTGCCGTACCGTCCACTAAAAAGGGCTCCAAGACCCAGAAGGTTGGGGAAGCGTGTTCCCAGGAGACGGTTCTACTGATAATTATATTATTTTGTTGAAAATTCGGCTATATCTACGCTCATTTTTACCACCAAACTTTTAATCTTTACATACAGTAAATTGCTACTTGACTCTGATAACTCGCTCCAGGGTCGCCCGGAACAAACCGAACAATGAACTGTTTCAGATGATCGCGCTGTATAGATTGATCATACCAGCTGATAGGATGCATCCCGCGTCATGGAGAAATATATCATCTGATTATTTATTAATAATCTGGTTAGCCAGGTGAAGAAGTAACGCTCCTCGTAGTCTGTCTGTTATCATTGTCTGAGCAGCATAGATCAAATTTATATTGACCTGCGGAACAAGCAGAACAAAGCTAACTTTCATGCGGTACTCGTTCGCAACACTGAAATTCACGACCGGGTTCGTTCTATTTGTACACTCATCAGGCAGAGATGACAGAGCTGTGACTCGAGCTCGGGACACTCAGCATGTCGGCACAAGCCTATATTCCCACCGCAAGTGTAACGAGTGTTACAATCGTTTATGACCCAACTTGAAACCATGGAAGCCCCAGTTGTGTTACTGGATATCAACACACCAACACACGGCGAGTTGTGATCTACTATGAAGTGATAAGTTCAGTCTCTTGGATCGTATCGGAGACAGATAAAGGATACTCATTACATCGAAACCTCACTATTTCAGATAGAATCTCAGTAACCGAATTTTCTGAGATACACTTCAAAATGAATTGCAATGCTGAATGAGATTGCGCGTTGCAGTCTATCCATATGGGTGCTTCACAACATCTCGCAACCAGCCAAAACAAGAATCTGTCACTCGGTTGCATACCCAGTCGGTCACGTGTACCACCACAGTTGACGCTCTTTCATCTTCAGAGTAATAACGAATGAAGGGAGTGAACAGTTCCCGAGTATATCAATGGTTTTATGAAGAAAAGGATGTGATATCTTTCAGGAAGTGTTGCAGCAGAGGCCATACTCACAGTCAATTTCGTTAAGAAATATCTCAAGTTATTCCATGTTCTGTGTAGTGCACTAGCTTCTGTGGGCGAACAGGAGGTGACTAGGCCACAACGGCTTAGAGGCTCGTTAGATGTCATTTTGATACCCGGAAACACATTACACTGCATAGCAGAACAACCTACACGCTGTATAGCTGCGTGGTTCGGGTTAATCCCTCTCCAGAGAATAATTCGTCGACAGTGTTTGAGGCCATGGTGGGTTTTCACTTGGTAAGCGTTCTCCCCTATAAAAGAACACAAAAGTCCTGTTAACAACACTGCGTCGTAGCGTGATGTGACTCAGCACTAAATAAAGTCACTGCTTTTCGGCAGGACTTTTCCCACTTTACGAACGTCATCCATTTCGAAAAGTTCCTTTGATTCCTGGAGTGGTCTACACGCTTGGTTTGCAACCTTAAGGTCCCCGGTTCGAATCTGCGTAGGGGGTGGAAGTCCTCGCGGTATAATCAGACCGCGCGCGACTGGTGATGGTCGAGTGGCAGAGAAGCGCCGTTACGGGGTACAGCTGACTCATTATTATTTATTAATTATCATTACATTTCCTTATTCATATGATGGCAAAAACCGCGTACAAAACCCAAATTCAGCGTCACAATAACAAATTCACACATCATGTCCACTTACACCTAAGTCAGCGTGACTAACACATACATGGTTGGCTGCATTCGGTACCAGATGTACCTGACACTGCTGCCTTTACAGAGACAGCCACAGGAAGCCTGCGCCTACAAAGTAACCATGGGTAGTTTCTGCTGCACCACCCACACCTCCACCCACATATCCCATATCCAGTGTAAATTGAAGGCATAAGACCGGGCAACAAGCGGATGGGAGCCACGTTTCATTAACGGCGCGGTCCACATTCCTTCACAGACAAACAGAAGCACGCTGTATTTGGAGAATCAAACGTTCACAAGGCGGGGATTAGGCAGTAGCTCCCTCCATACACAAACCATGTGCATAGAACCATTTTGCGAACCTAACACGGTTACAAGGACCGTGCAACCAGTCCCCTCCAGCAACGACCAACTGCCTCCTCCAGCCAATATGGACGAGGTAGTGGGTGCTAGACAGGTAGGCACGTTGTTCACATTCAAACTAAGCGCAACCACACTGGGGATGTCAAGCAACAGGTAATCATTTGGGATGTGAATACCAAAGAAAATAAATAGGATAAGGCATACGGATATACCGACTTAAGTCTTCGCTAAACTAGCATACGTAATGTATTGGCTACCAACAAATACCCGCTGGGTTCAAGATGTCATAAAATATATTATTTTGAATGCCAGTGACATGAAAATGCTAATAAAGTTAATCACAGTTACCTTAAGCGAGGTGTGCACGTTAATAGATTATTAAGATAGATGTTAAAATGAAAAAGGTATCAAGACAAGATAGCAAAACCACCACCTAAATTAATCAAACAGAGCGTGAACACACGGTTAGTAATTCGAATGCAGCGTAACTACCAACGCTGCGACGGTTTTGCCTATGTTTGCAACAGGACCCGTGGTCTTTTAGATGTTGATCCCGAGTGGTGTTGCTGGTGGCTCACTAAGGCTGCCAGATTCTTGAACGTGCGCTCGCGTGTGCTACATCATGCGCTCCACTTGGATGGAGTACACTCCATCGGCGCCTGTCGCTTCCGCAACTGCCGTTTCTTTTCAGCTTGAAGGAGGGCTTACTCTTGCACCTCGGCAAATACCCACGTGATCAGATAGCGCCATACACGCCGATCAACCGCCTCCAAATCCCAAAATTAGAAACCAACATTAAACGTGATAGACTCACTTTGATCATGTCCTGGTTACGAACCATCGGTTTTCCTATATGCTGCTTCCTTACAAGCAACTGTTCATATTATAGCTGCTTTGGTATTTGCCTCAAATCCATACGCCATACATGACCGAGCCATCTCAAGTGTCTCAGCAAAAGCATGCAGTCCACTGCATACAGTCCACTTCGACACAGCACCTCCGTGTCCGCAACTCTGTCGCACTAACCGACGCGCAGAATCCGTCGCAGATACGGTTGACGAAACTGCTCCAGATATCTCACGCCTCGCCGGCATATCGTCCACCTTGCGCTGCCGTATAGCAGAACGGGCAGTCCCATAGATTTGTACACCATCAATTTCGTGCCGACGGTAACCTGGTGGCTGTTCCATACTCGGTACTCAAGCTTCCCGTATACCGCCGCTGCCTTCGACACGCGGATACGAAGCTCACTGTGTAGCTGCCGGTCCGTCGAAACCACACTCCTAAGGTAGCATAAGAGGGAGGTGGTTTATAGTATGTTATCATTAATGCTGATTTGCGTCACGTATGCAGATTGCACCTCCGGTGAAGGCTGAAATAGACAGACAGTTTTGCTTGTGTTGATGGTGAACCCGAATTTGGCCGCTGTCGAAGCCAGAGCACTAGTCAAATGCTGCAACTCATCCGCGCTGTGTGCAAACAACGCACAGTAGTCAGCAAACAGCAACATACGGATAGTTTTCTCACAGACTAGTGTTCTCAAACCGAAGCGACGGATGTTCAGCAAACCACCATCAATACGGTGCTCCACACGAACACCGTAAGCACAAGACAACATTGCATGAAGATATATATTAAACAGGGCAGGAGCTAAGACACAGCCTTGATTCACACCACAAACATCTGCAATGTCATCCGAGGTCTCTCCACTCAGCTGCACCCTCGCTCGCATACCACTGTGCTGACATCCAATTAAACTTACAAACTTACGCAAGCAACCAAACTTACCCAACACCAGCCACAATGCCTCGCGGTTCACCGTATCAAATGCCTTGGTGAAATCAACCAAAAGCGAGTACAACGGCTGGTGTCCTTTGCTGCACTTCTCCTGTAACTGACGAGCCGTAAATACCATATCTATAATGCTGCGACCCGAACGGAATCCACACTGCTCTTCCGAACCTTAGGTTCCACAACCTGTCTGACGAGGCGGTTGAGTAGGATTCGTGCAATCATCTTGCCCACACAACTCAGAAAGTTGATGCCACGATAATTCGTTCAATATTGCTTGCGCCCTTTGCCCTTGTACAGTGGTAGCACAAGGGCATCCTTCAGCTCAAGAGGCACCTCCACCTCTTTTCACATGCGTGGCACCAAGTGGTGCATCGCAGTCACCAGCGCGGGTCCACCGTGTTTCAATACTTCCGGCGGGATCCCGTCGGCTCCGGCACACTTGCCGTTTCGCAGCTGAGCAAGTGCTCTCTGCGTTTCATCCAGTATCGACGTGTCCGCCAGTCTCATCTTCACCACCTTCTGCTTAAGGCCGTCCAATGTAGGCCAGTCGATCTCTGAACGGTTGTTCAAGAGGCAGTCAAAGTTATTTCGCCAGATCTGCATTATGTCTGAAGTCTGTGTTCATGTTGCGCCTGAACTACCATCGATTAGCGTCCTCAGCGGCACCAACCTCGGTCCATACTTCAATTACAAGGAGCCAAAGAATTCCTTGCGTTGGTGGCGTTCGGCATAGCATTCAATCTGCTTCGCCTTCTCTGTCCAATATGTATCTGTAACGCGACGGAGCTATCGAGACAGTCGCCGGAGAATTTCGCGAAACTGGGGTCTGCGACATGTGCAGCAAAAGCTGCATTCTTCTCAGACACAAATGCGCCAATCGTCGCATTGTTCTCATCAAACCAATCAGGCCGCTTACGGTTTGCGCGCTCGATGGACTCCTCGGCAGCAGCTGTCACCTGTCGGAAATGTGGCGCTACATGTCGCCCACCGTGGCCATGCATTCCACCTCACACAGTCGGGCAGTCATCGCATTCTCCAGCGGAATACGCTTCTCCACAGTATCGACGGAGAGAACGTTAGATTTACGCCGATTCACGGCAAAAGTGCAATACGTAGATTTACAAAAATATATGTACAGTTTAGTCTGCACCAACATGTGCTCAGTGCCACATTCAGCTCCAGACAGTACACGTGTCATGCGTACTTCACTCATATCAGGCTGACAAACACTGACATAGTCGAGCAGGTGAGCGTGACCACTCTGTGGGTGCGTCCAATTTGCTATATCACCCGCACTCAGTGTAAACCGAGTGTTTGTGATCGTCAGGCCGTGAGTGGTACACAGTGCCAGCAGCATGGTACCGGTCGCATTCGCCGAACTAATGCCATGCGGACCGATGACCTCTGTCTAAACCACAGCATGACGCCCAACGTGCGTGTGGAAATCACCCAGAAGAAATTGTCGGTCGCTCCTCGGCACTGACCGTATCACGAAGAATAACTGAGTGTAGAATTGATTATGGGTATCATCAGAATAACCCAGGTCGGACCGTACGTGCTTATAAAAGTGGCAGACTAACCTCTTCCGAGTCGTAGGCGAACAGTCAATCAGTCGCGCGCTTGTGCCTGTTGGTTCACCCACGAGATATCATCATCATCATCATACACATTAGCTAGAGGTAGGGAACACCTCAGCTACTGTGCCGCAATACACAGAAAAAAGAAAAAAAAGCTACTGGTGCAAGCAGGCTGAGCTGCCGGTAAAAGATGGGCATCGTTCCGGTAAGCTACTAGCCGGCTACTGTGCACCGAAAAAAATTACTATGCAAAATTATATAAGGCTAAATAATGAGCTCATGGTTGGACAGGGAGGCTAAGAAGGATGGGGTGGGACGAGATAAGCATGTAGCTGATCGCATATTGCAAATCCGTCTCCTTGTCACGTGGTGCTGCGGCGGCGTTGTCCACCCAGTAGAATGTGTAGCAAGCACCAGCGCTCGCTGGAGTTCCGGTCCATTAGTGTGCGCACGTTTCAGCACCCGATACTGAGTGATTTGTACGAGAGCGTACGATTACATTAGTGGGCAATCGCACGCTAGGTGGTCGTTGTGCTTCGGACGTCTGCTTGAGGGAATCCATCTGGAGCTTTTGGCACAATAGCCTGACCCACAAGGCAGTGGGGAGCAGATCCAACCCGGGAATGTGACTGCAGAGACAGATTAGAATCTGCTTGAGGTCTGTCACACGCAGCCTTTGATGTACTGAAACGATTAGTATATGTTGTGCGACCGTACTAGGATATGCACCTGCGACCACGACCAGATGCAGGTGGTTTAGGCCGGTTTGCACCAATTTGACCAGGGGGTGCCTGGATTGAGGCGGGCAACAGCAAACCACTGAGCAATGCGAGGTGCCCTCCAACCTTCAGAGACAATGCATGACGCTCGTGCTCTACGCCAGTCGAGCTGTGAGCTTATAATCCGTAGGCCTGTTGTCTCCCCTGGCTAGTTTTTACGGGAAGATGGCCATAGACCACTTTCTAACCTCCGAAGAGGATAGAATTAAGATACTGGCAGGGCGCCCACACCTGACAGGAGAACAACTCGGGTCCTCAGCTAAAACCTTCGACTAAATGTACACCCGAAAGGCAGCGGGTCTAGCACATGATCAGTTCACTGATTCATGCAGATTGGTGTCCTGGATCTCAGCAGGTAGAAGGGCGTAACCCAACTCCCACCCAGCGATGGCCAAGATAAGGCGTCCAAGACATGAGCCTACAACGCTGAGACAAGTCAGACGTCACCCGATTTTAGTGCATAACGGGGAACCTGGACTTTTCTGGGCGAAATTGAGCTCCGATGACGACACTGGGAATTTTCGGCTGCCGTCCATTCGGTTGCGCTCGTAATCACTTTCTAAAACATCCCTTAGAAAAAAGTTCCAGGAATTAATAACAACGATAAGGAAATTCGTTGATCTGACGGCAAGCAGGCGACCATAATTCACGTGCCCATGCTTCGTATTTCCTCTTCTGAGTATGCAGCGGCACGGAACTGGGGGCCATGGTGATACCTACGTGAATACTTCTCTGTCGACAATAACATCACTACACGGATGCGAGAATTCCAGTTTCATCTAGCTACAAAAGGGGTGGCCCGGACAGATGGAAGTGGTACTTTGGTATGAGCCAATGTCACTGGTACTCCTGGAAATAGAGCGATTGCCGCAAGACGCTGTCGACGGAAACTCCCTTGAAGGCAGCAGGGTGCGGCCACAGTTGGTTGGCGATTTACTGAAGGCGGCCAACTCAGTAAATCTTCTCAGACCTGCATTGAACTGACCTACTAGCAACTACAATACCTAACAGGACATGACAAAATACGAGCAACCATAAGAACCCGGACAGGCACCTGCGAACTTGCAACCTGGTCAAATCTCTAGGGTTAAAGTTTCATAAGAATGGCTACTAGCTAACTACTCAACAGTCGGCAAAATCCCCATTCTTGTTCCAGCATCCACTAAGTCAATTTTAGTTATCAAAATACTGTCTTGTCTGCACACCTACGCATAAGGCCTTGTTGGTACATTGGCCGAACTCCGACATAATTAGGCTTCATAGCCTCCAGATATCCTAGTGACCACGGAGACGTGGTTCGGGTGAGAGTTTACCGATGTTAAGACCACTCCACCCAGTATATCGCTTATCTGGAAAAACAAAGCAGTTGAGGAGGCAGGGCCAGCATTTATTGCATAACAAACATTTGAGTGGATTTCATAAACGATCCACTAGCGTGTTACCGATTCCCTTTGACGCAGGGTAGCGTTGAGGGACGCAGATACAAATCGTCCGTCCGGAACTAGACCACGACTTATTATCGGCTTTGTGTATTCTGATGAAATGGAACTACAGCCATATCCTCATTATAGGATATTACAGTATCCATAATCTAGAAATTGCAGCAACTGATATTGAGCAGTCTAACTCCCGTCTGCTAGAGTTAATCTCCAACACATTTATACAAGTACGTCAGCAATCTCATTTGGTTTTGAACAGTGAAAAAGCCGGCAACGCTAGTGGACTTATTGCTCAACAAAGAGGAGCTCATAGTTGATGGATTGAATGCGTGTAGAGATTACGTGCTTCTAGCGTTTGATTACATTTGCCACGCTGATTGTCCCACTGCAGAGCAGAAGGCACTCAGGAGTTTGGTTTCAGGTGTAAGTTCAAGTTCGGATGGGACTGAAATGATAGGAGAATCCCGTGAGAGTTCCACCTTGATTACATCGTTGAGGCAGGAATTGAGGAAGAGCTCAGGTTTCCTGATGAATCTAAAACGGTGCACCCGTATCGCACCCTGGCCAACCAGTTAATGCCCCCGTTTCCTGCCCTAGCAGTCCCTGCTGTGGCAGCTACGTAAAGTAAGCAAAAGACAGGAAGAGAAAGCGAAGGGACAGAATATGAATTTCACTTGAAATAAGAGCACAATAAAAATACAGGAAGAATAGTAGAGAAAAGAAAATGGAAGTATGAAGATGCGAGTTTCTCAGGAAAAGTGAAAGGTTATGTGTTGCCACCCAAGAGCGTCGAGTTGCCGCTCAAACCCCTAAACCGTAGATTCTTTGATAACACTTTCCAGAAACATGTTCCAGCGCTCGATGTTTCGGCATGACAGCCGGATTTCCGCCTTAATCCGGTCGGACCGCGGTTAGTCCAGCTTCATGGAATAACCGCGTAGAACAGACAATCTAGCAGGACTGAATAGCCCAAATAAATCTTGTCTCCATCATCCCTGTTACTCAATGCCTAAGTGCGTCTCAAGTCGAGTGCGTTATTTAGGCTTGGCAACCTTGGCTGAAAAGTGAGGCGACAGCGCTCCAGATCGAATAACCAAAACCACTTAGGATTTGAGCCAGCTCCCGTACCAGGAAAGAGTGAAATACCCAGGAGGTTTAGTGAATGTTGCCGACGGCTACTTGGAGACCCATAATGGCCTACCAAATACTGAGCGATCTCAGTCGCGTACACCATCAACTTTCGAGGCTCAGCCCAAACGCTACCCTTATGTAAGAAAGCAAAAATAAGTCAACAACAGAGTCGCCGAGATTATCGATAAAACTACTTCTCCATTGGGATCTGTCAAGCCTGAAATTCCCTTCCACCCACTTGATCCTGCCCCCACCGCTGTATTCCAAAATCGTTTGGATATGCTGATCGAGTTTATGAATGGACATCGTACTCTGAAATGTATCCCCGTGAGTTACCTTATTTGAAACTTAACGATGCACAATGTTGCAAAGAAATCGGCGTAATCGGATAAACAGTCCGATTGTTCTATACACAAAACGTTGAATAAGTTAACATGTCATTCCGCTTCGCATGCTGTTATCTCACTCCAACAACCCTGCTTCTAATGGGCCGTTACTTTTCGTTTCACCACAGGAAGTTCTATTTTGTCCGCATGTATACTCTTCATATTTGAAATTCTTTTCCTGACCCACCTATGGAGATGTTAAGCATGGGCTTTTGCCCGTCAAGAACCACAGTACCATTTTACCACTGCCCATCGGCGTTAGCATCCCAGTATGACACCAAAATATCTGTGAAGCTATATTTATGGCGGTTACTAGGGCGCTATGTTCTGTAGCAGTCTGGAGATTTCCCCGGTTCGCTAGTATAAATTGTTCAATGAACTTCTGTGTTTGTTATAAACCTAAGTGACCGCTGCGGATTGTTGAACTGGTTGTTGAGCACGATTGCCTGAGTCGAGCACCAAGTTTGCTTAGTGCTGGTTTCGTTTGCAACGCGTGACCCGTTTTTGTGTGCTGCGCTTTTCGTCCCCCCTAGCAGCGTCAACAGTGTTTTTGTAGCTAAGCAAATAGCGAACCTGCTCCTGTACAAAAATAACAATTTCCTTGCAAATTGATCTGACTTTTGGAGTCCCTATATGCGCTCCCGCCAAAGTTCAAGACGAAAAAAATAGTGGAGATATGGATTTTTCTGACAGTCTCTTTTGAATTTTGCCTGGCCGAGCTTGAAGCACAAAGGCTGGTGAAGCAGTGATAGAGGTGCTATACAGCAGCGCGCTTCGTGCTTCTATCTAGATGCGCCACACTTGTTTATAACAGTTTTCACTGATGCGACACTGTGATCGCTCAAGGATTCTCCACGCTATCTGGTGGTCCTAGAATTACATCCATAGCATAATTTATAGAGAAACTAGGACTCAATCTGTGGTTTCAATTGCATTCACCCATCGCCGGTGCTTTTCGCTGTCATCCACCCACTACAAGCTAATTGCAACGGTTTAGTCCTACAGGAACTGGTGTGGATCAATAGGCTAGCCAACCTCCGTGTACTTGTGTCCTCGTCGTGACATACGTACCTACGGTAACCGGCGTCGAGAGTGCGAGTGGAACAAAGAACGCGAGCGTCACTCGCCCTCCACCTCACGTGACCAGACAAAGGCAGTGTTTCTTTGCAACATCAGCCCTGAAAGGAAATGATCTAGGCGAACCGCAAAGGTGGTGAGTAAAACTACGCCCCCCTAGTCAGAAGAGACATTATTAGTGCATTTTGCGGCCTTCCGTTCCACCTCTGCCGTGTTGATTTAAGTTTCCTAAAAAACAAGTGACAACTCAACCTGACTGATTCGCTAGGGTTTCGCCAAACACGCAGAGCAATCCCTAATAGTCAAGTGTATAATATCACCCATGAAAAGTTTGAAAAACTGACTGTAACAGTCCAACCGATGGCGAACCTAAGGGCTTTGCTATTAGAATCTAACACCACGGACCTTGTTCTATAGCAAACCCCTCGGAGCTCTATCCCTAAGTAGAAGGCGAAAATCAGGCTTACTTACCGCCCAACGGCAGCTGGACCACCTACTCGGACAATTACTAACCCTTTAAGTGGGCAAGCCACATCCGGTGTGACTGCTATTAACTCATTCCTAAATGCTGCTGTCCAAAAATATTGAATTCGTGCTACACTGCGATGAAATGACAGAGGTCCTATTGCATAACTTGTTGCAACATCGCTTCCGGTTATCTACCGATATGAGATTAAAGATAGCAGGGGTAAGGCCACTATTTCTCAGCACGTCATTGGAACATGCAACCACAATAAAATGTTTTCTTCTACAATCTAGCAGAGTTGTAGGTAAAATGGCGTTCGCGAAACCTGACATGACAGGACGACGAGAGAACATCTCGATCTAGGATGTACCGTGCTACCATGCGGTTTGTCTGAAATACAAGAAAAAATGACCTACTCAAAACGATTAGCGGCCGATCGAAAAACGGTCAGCTTAAAACTAAACACGAATTCGTTGTCCATCCATAAACTTCTAACATCAAAACACTATCATATTTGTATACTTACTCCCAAAGTCTTCTTAGTAAGTTGTCTGAAGTCAGAGAACGCCAGGTGTCACGATCGCGGGATCTTTTTATGATTACGGAGACCTGGTTAAACCTTGGGATAACAGATTCTAAAAAGTCAATTTACTTTATATGTCACTGCTTAGGAATTCAAGAGCTGGACGTGGTGTTGAGGCATTACCGAATTACAAGGCTAACCTCCGATATGAAGTCATTGACCACACAGAGATGCATGCACCAGATTCGCTTCGTTACGTAATAAGGAAAACGTGTCTTATAGCTGGGATTTATCGTTCACCGAATTCTACGTGTGAAGTGGACACCAACCTGAACCACTTCTTCAGGTTGCTTTGAGCAAGTCATGCAGTGACATTCTGATCGCAGGCAGCTTTGATGCGCACGACCTGGAAATAGCGGTGACCGATAGCATGTAGTTCAAAGCCTGTTTACAAGAGGTAATTTCCAGCTACCCACTGTACAACCACGTGACCTCTCCCAGCAGCTTTCGAACTGCTAACAAGCCGTCGATACTTGATCTTGTACTCAACAGCGAAGAACTCATGGTCGATGGAATAATAACAAGCACACCACTGGGTCGCTCTGACCATGTTAATCTACAGTTTAACTATGTGTTATGCGGAATATCCTGATGAAGAGGATGATAAAGTGTATACGGTCACTCACTAAAACGTGTCGTCTGCGCCTGTTGAGGTGGTATCTTGCACCTTCTTAACTGATTATCCCCAGAAAGTGCCTGGGACGCTTTCACAAGGAGATGTAGTACACTGGTAGCGCAAGCGTGAGCAGAAATCCTTCCATCCTTAAAGACAAAAGAAGTCATTTCTGAGCAGCAGAACATGTAAATGCATGTCCTTGAAGGACTTAGCATGGAGAGCTCAGAAGCACTCCACGAATTCCAAATCCTGGACTGCCTATGTGGCACAGCGTAAGTTCTGTGTGTGTTTGATCCACGAGGACAAGTTGACGCATCAACAGAAGTAAATGAATAGATTCTGCACGAAACTCAAACTCTTATACAGGCATATTAACGGTCTTCGTAAGGTGCAACACGGAATTCCAGCACTTATCACGACTGACGGGTGAACGCGATCAGCAGCGGAAGCAGCCGATCTCTTACGGTTCCATCACTCCTAAACGTTGCAGAGAGCAACGGGTCCAACGGTTATCCCAGTTTCTATTGTCCCACCGTCAGCGTTATCCAATATCACGTATATTGCAGAAAGTGCGTCAAAGAAACCGTATGTCCTGCGTATCCGCAGCTCTCGTGGTGTTGATAATATTCGACCGAAGAGTTTACAGATAGCAGCCAGTAATTTGGCGAAACCTCTGGCTATGTGCTATCAGCGCTGTGTGGAGGAGAACCACATCCCAACAATGTGGAAGCGAGGTATCAGCACTCCTATTTATGTGGGAGGTAGTTGCACTGACCCAACAACTTACCGTCCGATAAAGCTACACCCTGTGCTTTCCAAATTTATCGAGTCTATCATCGCTGATGCACCCAAGCAGTATCCGAAAAGTCACAAGATGATAGCACCAGAGCAACGTGGCTTCCGACAAAAAGGCTCATGCACAACGAACCAGCTAATTGTACGCAACGACTGGACCCAAACAGTTGGTGGTGGAGCAGAAGTCGGTTCCATTTACTTGGAATTCTCAAAAGCGTTTGATCGCTTAGTTCAGCGAATTCTCCCCTATAAACTTCAGCTCTATGGGGTTGGTGACCTACAACTGCATTGGATAACCAATTTCCTGCACGAAAGTTGAAAGTGAGAGTACGAGTATGCCTGTCCGATGCAATTGAGGTGGAGCGCGGCGTACCACAAGGCTCGGTGCTCTAGCCCCGTCTATTCTTGATTTTCATAAAGGATCTGGCGAGGGAAGTGCTTCCGATTTCCTATTCTGCGCAGACGTTATCAAGTTAAGGCCAGCAACCAGAGAATCGAACGAGCAGGAAAAGCTGCAGCAGGGCCACAACCCGATTTCAAACTGGTCACTTCAGAAACAATCCCGTTCAATTTGGAAAAATGCCACGCTGTTCAATTGCGTCACAGTCATGACTACGTTTATAGGCTTGGGTCACATGTATGGCAAACAAATTCCCATGCACGCGACCTTGATGTGCTTGCTAAAAGTGACCTTAACTGCTCAAAGCAATCAGAGGCAGCTGCGAAGAGAGCCAACCAGAACGTCGGCTTGTTGCCAGCAGCATTCGGAAGATTCGATCTATCCATCTTCCCCATGCTGACCAATTAGCACGTGCGTCCTCACATTGAATACGCCAACCAAGCTTGGTAACCTAGGTTGAAACGCGACTTAGAAGTACTAGAGAAGCCCCAACGCAGGTCCACAAAGAACATCAAGAGCCTACGAAATCTGTTCTACCACCAAAGGCTGAAGTCACGTGGAGTTTTCATTGGCCGCTACCGAAGACTGCGCGGTGATCTCATATTAGTATACCAAATAGTGTGTGACTCTAATCACGTATGCCGTCACTTGCTGAAACTCAGCCATAACACTAATCTCAGAAGCAACCCTCTGAAATTGTGTGCACAGTTTAGCCACCTGGAATGTCGGCGGAATTATTTTCTCGTCAAGTTTTCCAACCCAAAGAGTCTCTCCCAAACTTCGTTGTTTCCTCCCCACCTTGGTTATTTTCGACAAACGATTGGATCTTGCCCTTGGCCCCCATCACTTCCTTGCATAAACTGCGCTACTTTGGCATATATTGATCACCGTCCTAACCGGATTAATATATCACATAAACCTGTGGAGGCGGCACAGAAGGGAGTATTCTTGTTTTAACTTCTTGCTTTTCTTACGGAGTACAAATAACTAGAACTGTCCCCATGTTGACTCGTTGTTCGCATTCCATTCCCATGTACACCATTATTATTCAGCAGCGCAGCTGCTAGATAAACGCTCAAACAGACAACTCACATATCTTTTGATATTGTAGTTTTACCCCCACCATCCTGCGGGACTTGTCAAACAAATACTTCTTTACCCGGCATAAATCATTGTTCAGTGTTCTTTGTTCAAAACATAATTACTGGAATTAAATATCGCCTAGCTGTCTACCTGAGTTGTGAAAGAAAGCACGAAACCACCGTAGCGGGCATTGTTGGAATTGCGGAAAAACCAACTTTAGCAGCTTCAGGTGCGGTCCCAGCCATTGAAATACCGCAGGGCATCTGACAACACACTCGCTCAGTATTTTGAAACATTGGATATTAATGTTGTTTTAACTTACAAAACGTCCATTTGTTTTACTGACGGCAATTCCGTTCTCACAAACTGCTTTGGTTAGTTCCGTGCTACACCGTAACTTGCTATTGTTGGTTCGTTTCCAACTTTTGCAGCCTACACAATACACGTTGGCTTCAGTTGTCCCGTGTTTGACGTCTCTTACGTGTTATTGATTACCGACTAGTATCCCAGATGCCACCCAGAAATACCTAAGCCCAACTTCGAAACAAATCAAGACGGAATTCGAGGGTGTAGGACTAGTAAATACTAGTCCAAGATGGTGCGCTTGATCAAGCGCGGATACCAGAAGGCAGTTGAAGTCGGACACAGCGGATATATATTCGGTGGGCTACAAAAGATGTGGACGGATGAAACGAGACAGAAGCAAACGTGTAGCGCGACAACTTACAGAGACGACAAGTATCGATCTGGATGTAAGTCAATATGTCCATAATGGAAAAGAGATTAAAACAAGAAAGAATGATGTACAATTGGTCATCAGTGCAATTGTACTCAAAAGATAATAATTAAATTTTGGAGAGCTACAGCGCTCCTCCCTAGAATGCGGAACAAAAGAAGCTTTCGGTGTCGAAAATAACGACTGCATCGAAGCTTATCGGGAAAAATCGTGCCGAGTAAGAGTGTATGAGCGTTCGCGTCAACTGGGGGTTCGTCGGAAGTCGGAGTCCGCTCTGCCGTTTGCTATTTATTAATTATTGATTGCAGAGCAGGGTGCATTTCCGCGAGCCGCTGGAGTGAGCTTGTCAGACTTCAAATAAACTGGCTAGCACAGGAAAAAGTGCTGACAGGACCTTCACCTCCGCTGCTGCCAAACGATCCGCTTGGGATTGGTCTCTTCCTCCGCTGCACCCCGCCGCGAGATAAAACGACCCTCGACCCAAGGAGAAACGACCCGCGTTCGCGTCCAGTTCCTCATTGACCAAGGCGATCCTGGAAAATGTTGCTTGTGTGTGGCAGTCGATCGAAGGAAAAGCTTGGAGCATGTAGAGAGGAAAAAGCAGAAAAAGGCGCACAGAACCCACCCAAGAAACGAACGAATGATCCAGGTGCAAAAGTGTTCAGCTTTTTTGCTTTTTGGATATTTAAAAATGGTTTTCGGAAGCTTTCGGATTTTGGTTTTCAAAACGTTAATCGACCAAATCCGGGACAAGTAACTACAAAGTTTACAAATCTTAGAGTATTTAAACTGTACATAGTCAGAAAAGCGGACGGGCTTACAACCTTTCCGACCACGGCGGTTGGTCTTGGGTGGCGACAAGGTAGGTTCGGGAGATCTCGAGACGACCGATACTTGCAGACCGGGATCGTTGTATGGTTCGAAGACATTACGATGTTGAACATCGGTGCGGTTAGTTGTAACGTAGCACGAAGCATCCCCAGATCATGAAGGCGAGGTAGTTTCGAAGATAAGGCTGGTTTTAAACAGTCGATAGTGCCGATTTCTCGTCGTCCACCGCGGTCGCTCGTAAATGTCTTACTTGTTCGGTTGATTAGTTTGAAAATTCCGACATATGGCGACTGAAGAGGCTGTCGAACATCGTCTAGGCTAAGCAGTACGTGTGAGCAAGTAGGCCGTTTTCCACGCACGTACACCAGTATCTTCTGTAACCGTGAAGCGGGCGGACGCAGCTCGTGCATCTGGTGAGCTAATCGGCCGGAGTGACTTCCGTAGTTAGAGAAGGTGACGAGGCTGGTTCCATCGGTTGTCCAGGCAAACGCAGCGTGCAGCCGTAGCTTGGCTGTGGTGGCTTTGCATCTAAGTCGGCCTTACTCATGTTCCTTAAGCATAAGATGACGAAAGAAGTGTTTCGGATCACGAAGGATCTGCATGCACAAGTCGCGCTGCCTTCGAGTGGCGGTGACAACGCTCCTCCATGCCGTTAGTGGCCGGATGATTCGCCGTCGTCTGGACGTGGTGACAGCCTAACTTCTTAAACAACGTGACAAAAGTGGACGCAAAATGTGACCCACGCTCAGTGGTCACGATGGCCGGACAGGCGTACTGAAATACAGAGCGCTCTAAAAATGCCTTCGCTGGAGTTTCCGAAGAGCAGTTCGGCAACAGCGTAGCGTCTGGCCACCTGGTGAATAGGTGGATGCAAGTCAACAGGTAGATTGAACCTTTCGAAGGCTGCAGAGGACCTACCAGGTCGACCTACACGTGGTGAAAACTTTCTTCTGGCATCGGAAACGTGCCCAATGGGCTTTTCGTGTGCTTGTGCATCTTCGCGCGCTGACACGGAAGGCAAGCAGCTACCCAAGTACGAACCTCAAGATTGACATTGCGCCAGACGAATCGGGCAGTTACGAGTTTAACTAATGCACCAAAGCCTGGGTGAGACAAGCCGTGCAACGTGTCGCACACGGTCTGTAGAAACTCACGTGGGAAGAGTGGGCGCGATGTGGAGATATAAATCGCAAAATATAGTTGCGTCTGATGATGTTAGTGGAACAGGTGCCTTCCATCCAGTGAGGGAGAGATGTGTAGTAGATCAAACTTAGGATCAGTGAGTTGTGCTACGGCCATGGCTGCCAAGTTGATAGCTGTGCCGGCGTCAGTGGAGATCGCTTGTATTCGGGAAAGTGCATCGGCGACGGCGTTGTGCACACATGAGACATGTCGTATATCGGTCGTAAACTGCACGATATCGTCTAGGTGGCACGACTCTTTAGGACAGCATTGGTCGGTAGTCGAGCTGAGCACGTAAGTCAGTGGTTTGTGGTCGGTAAAGACGGTAAAGGAGAGGACTTCTGAGACACATCGGAAATGATGTATGGATAGGCAGATGGCTAATGGTTCTCTACCGAAGGTAACATAACTAGATTCAGCAGCTTGCAAGCTTTTGGAGAAAAATGAAAACTGCTACCAAACGTCACCTACCTTTTGTTACAAGACCACCCCAGCTGCCACCTCAGAAGCCTCGATACTGATTGGCAGTGGGGCTGCCGGCACGTGATACGCTATTGAAGCTATGTTGGTGATAGATTATTTTAAAACGTTAAAGACAGTGCGTACTGCCGCTGGAAAATCAAATTTCTTAAGGTGTCCTCAGATAAGGTTCGTGTGGGGCTGCATAGGCGCCACATATTCTGGTACAACACGACAATAAAAGTTGATGAGTCCATCAAAGCGTCTCAGTTACTTAAAAAATGAAACTTGGAATAGTCGATGATGACCTTAATTTTATCCTGTACTGGTACGGCACTTGCAGAAGAGAGCTATTGGCCGAGAAAACTGACCGGAGTGATACCAGACGGACCTTTTGCTGCATTGTTCGTCACCCCGTGTTGAGGTAAACGATCATAAAGTAATCGAACGTAACGTACGTGCTCTTCTCGTGAAGCGGTCGCGCTTAAGACGTCGTCAAAATAAGCATAAACCAAGTCTAGGCTTCGACAAACTAGGTCAATAAAGCGCTGAAAAGTTTGCGCGGCATTCTTCACACCAACCGGCATGGGCAGAAACTCGAACAAACCAAATAGTCGTCAATGCAGTTTTAGCGATGTTTGATTCAACTACCGACATTTGGTTGTAAGCGCATACAAGTCCATTTTACTTAAAACGTTTTTACCTGCCAGACTGGCGGTGAGATACACGATATGTGGGATAAGAATGCAATCAAGCATGGTCACGTTGTTTAGGAAACGGTAATCGCCACAAGGACGCCAGTCCCCATGGCCTTCTTCGGAACCATGTGGAGAGGTGGCGCTCATGGTCTGTTGGATAGTCTGATGATATCGAGCTGAAGCATGTGGTCGAATTCAGCTCTTGTCGGAGGGGAGCCGTCTCGGCCGGCCACTCGTTACATCCTGAAAAGCGATCTCTGTCATGAATGGCGGCAGCTCTGGAGCTGGTCGTACCAGTGGCGGGTATTCAGACAGCAGATTCGCACGATCAGAAGACACGTCCGCGATTCAGAACACTGGACTGATTTTTAGGGAGTCTAGAATACTGCCTACAAACCCTAGTTTCGTAAGGTCGTCTAAAAGCCGGTGGCGACCAGCATCAAAAAGCAAACCAACATGTCGGAGAAAGTCGATACCGATAATCGCGAAGGGTACAGACGCAATCAAGAAAAGTCATTAAAAATATCGGGGAGATTGATGTCCAGATTCATCATGAGCTGACCGAATGAAGCTATCGGAGAACCGTTGACAGCATGCAGGTTGTATTTTGGCTTTGATTGCTTGTCGTTCGCGTACGCAGGGATTACGCTGAATTCCACTCCTGTGTCGATGAGCAAAGTGCTGGAAGAAGGTGGATCCTTGATGTAAAACAGGCGGTTTTTTCCGTTTTTGTTGGATTCGTTGGCAGTGCTAGTGTGTAGGCGATTCCCTTTCCCTGAAGCGGCTGACTCCTGCTTAATGCAGGGAGTACGACAAGGTATAGATTCTCCACCACATTGTCGGTGAGGCCAGCATAATTCCTCGACGGGTTTGGTATTATCCGATTTAACAAGTGCATAAAAATGTTGCGGTTTTTCATCGAACGCGGCGTACTTGCTGCATGCAAGCTGAGGTGCAATGAATGTTAGCCGAAACTTGATCAGCGTCTGACCGTGGCATATGCTGCTTCGAAGCCTTCATTGCTACCATCCTGCTGCGAAAGAGCACAATTTTCTCGTCTTTAGAATCAGATCGGCCTGACGACTTGGAGCAAATTTAAGAGTCGCTTTTCATCGGTGAGAATACGTCACGGAAGCTACTGGTCGTCGGCTGCGGAAGACGTTCGAACGCAGCGTCTGCTTTAATAGCTAGTTCCTTCAGGGGCGTATCTAGAAACATGGACAGGATTAGCGGCAATGGTCCTGGGAGACGTGCAAACCACAGGTACTTTATACATTCTTCGCTCATGATTAAGTAATCAGTGATGCGCTGAACTTCACGGAGGAACATTGACGGCTAGCGATCACCCAGTTTGAGAACATTGTGGTGTTCAAATCAAGCCCGTGCGCTGGGCTCTACCTCCTTTGAACTCGCTTGCTTCCTCGTTTTATGTGATGATTCCTTTGATGGGCTGAGTAGAATGTCCCGAACCAGTGTCACAACAGATGAAGGAAGGCATAGGACTGACTGATTGTACCTTGAACTGTCCGTCAGAATGCAATTATTTTCTAGTTCCATCTTGAACATCCCAAGCCAAAACTCTAGCCGGTGTTCCATGAAACTTGGAACAGCCAAAATAAGCATGTCTACGCTGTGGAACCACTCAGATGCCACGTTTGAGTCCTGAAGTAAGAATAGCAGGACTGAAGGAAAACTTGATAAGACTACTTAAATTAGGTGAGCAAGAAAAAAATAAACGTATTTAATCGAGAAAATGGAACGAACGCATCAAAAACTACCAAAGACGAAAAGGTTTGAACTCCCGCGTGCGAATCTGGGTCACCAATTGGTAGAATTACTAAATAGTAGTCCGTGCTGGTGCGCTTGCTCAAGCGCGGATACCAGAAGGCAGTTGAAGTCGCACACAGCGGATGTATATTCGGTGGGCTACAAAAGATGTAGGCGGATGAAATGCGACAGGAGCAAACGTGTAGCGCGACAACTTGCAGAGCTGACAACTGTCGATCTGGATGTAGGTCAATATGTCCGTAATGAAAGAGAGATTAAAACAAGAAAGAATGATGTACAATTGGTCATCAGTGCAGTTGTACGCGAAAGATAATAGTTATCCTTTGGGGTGCTACAAGACTGAACCAAAAATTCTGCCTCAATTTGGTCTAGTAATAAAACGTCAACAATCAAATTTCGAAGCTTTATAGGCACCTTATGGACTTACCGCCCAACCCGAAGCACCATCTCTCTGATTTATTTTGCTTTTTGACGCACATGCATATATCCCGCCCAGACTTTATGCACTTCGATTGACTGCTATTAATCATCTGGATTGTTGACCGAGAGCACTGGATTCAAAGCCGTTATCTTTTGTCTCCGCGATATGCCACCTATATGATGAATGTCAGTTCTACTAATTGGATTGATTCTCGCTTCGTTAAAGTGCCTGGGTTTATATGTAGGAAGTGAGTAAAAGTTGCGTGAGCCTAATAGATCTTTCGAGGTTAAAGCAGCAATAAGACACAGTGCCTGACTTAAAGATTGAGGATTTCATCGTCCTGCATCTTGTGTCATGTCCTGGGTAGCGGAAACAATAATAAAGTTTGCTCTCTTTAAGGTTGGGCATTAAACGTCGTTACGTTAGGGCTTATGGACAATCATTGTTGCATCGGTGCATATACATTGCCGGTCACGTTAAATGCACGGGATGATTTTGTTCAAGTGAAGACTGTTCAGTGCGGTAGAACCACTTTGGCGCTGTCGATTTTGCACATATATTCGTCGCCAGAGCTGTACTCAGCATCGAGCTCACACCATGTCAGCTCCCATTGTGTGGATACCAAGTGGTTGTCTCAACGTTAATTTAGATAAGTTTCAGGAAGTTGTTGCTGAATTTTGCGCTCGGAACTACCTAATCTTTCTACTTCCCCTTAAAGTTTTTACTTTCACTTGAACACGTTTTCTCCAGGCTATACGAATAGTCTAACAATGTACTAATCCAACACTGTGTGTAGTCTTTGCATTGTATTTCACAGCCGATATTTGTGCACCCCTTCACCGATGGTCATGTAACATCCAAGAGCACAGGACAACCTGTCTGCGGTGTCCACCAAACTCGATGTCGATTGATATCTGACACCTCACCTGTCCCACTCCTTGGTGTGACTAGTGTACGCCACGTTTGGTGTTATCCCGCCTACCCAGCTCCAGAGACCAATCACCTTCTAGCAAGCTAGAACAACTTACTTGGTCCGCGCACCACTTCCTTTTAGCCGTACATACTCATGTTCATTTAGCCTTTACTCACCACAGCGTCTGTGACCCTTCGTTATGTACGGGCGTCCAGCTCCATCACTGGCTTTCCACTACTCAACCTACCTTAGCACTATCCTCCTAGCGATATAAAACGACTTACTTCTCTGCAGACCACCGCGAATTAGCTTCAAACGGTTATACCTATTCAATACCTTGCTCTGGGCTTGCATATTGTCCCTCTGCCGCCTTTCCATCAAAATAACTTACTCTAGCTATCTTCTCCTAGCAAGCTAGATAGAGTAGGTTGCTCAGTGCGTCGCTGCGCCTTAGTCACGCGTGTTCTGATACTTATACACTCGCCGCTGCAACGTTATTAGAGCTACGTCCAGGCAATAGCCACTTTAAGAGAAGTAGTTGGCAATTTAATCATAGAAGATGAGCAACAGGCTACGGGAGAACTTGATAAGGTGCGGGTTGTCCAGAAAGTTCATCGAGCGGACAATACGTATTCAATACCGTTGCCGGCGCAGCGGGTAAACGGGGGCGATATGCATGTAATCGTCCTAACTGTTTCAGATGTTTTCACTGTATTGAAAGACGTAAACCCATACTAATCACCTGGTCCTGCTAATGTGCATCTTGCTATTGTCAAGCCGATTGCTAACATAGTCCAACTTCCTATACTTGAGTTGTACAACATGTCACGTCTTGAGGGGAGCATACCACAGGATTGGAAGGAAGCAGTTGTAGTGACGATCCATAAGGGTGAAACTAAACTTTCACCCAGTAATTACAGGCTTGTTGGTCTGAGTAGCGTTCCTCTCAAGCGTAGAAAGAAGACCATTAGAAATCGAATCTGAACATCTGCTGCTGAGCGCTTGATCGGAACAGAACAGCAGGTCTTCGTCAAGAAAATGCCATGCATTACCAATCAGCTCTGTTTTCTCAATGAAATAACGATGTATTGATGAAAGTATACCAGCAGAAGTGTGTTACCTTGACTTCTGTAAAGCTTTTGATTTAGTTGATCACCGTTTATTTTTAAATAATGATCTGGTTTGAAGTCTCTTTTCAACAGCTTTCTTGGCGATTTGCATTCATTTATGCTAGTGCATTCCGTGCCAGCGTTGGTCACGTCACTTCAAGTACAGGCACTGCTCATAGTGGAATTCCGCAGGGATAAGTACTCGGTCCGTTGCTATTGCACATGTTTATACATAACTTGGTCACCCTACTTGAAGACTCCTCCTATATGTTTTCTGACGACTTGAAGCTTGGCAGCAGGGAAGACAGGGCTTTCTTATCTAGCGAGTTGCTATCGTTCTAAATTGGTCAAATTTGGGGCACTTACCAGTTAGCACCAGCCAGTGTCAAAGCCTAACTCCGCGTGATGAAGAGTTTACTGTGCAAACATCTAATGGGCCGCCAACAGTACAGCATGTCACTGAGGTACGCGACCTAAATGTCATCATGACGAGTGAATTTAAGCCGTCGGCGCAGTGCAGGCACGCAACTAATAATGGGCGACAGGAGTTAGTTCGTCTCAGGAGAGTTCTGAGTTGTACCAAGCCAGAGGTCTTTCTTCCCTTGTTCAAAGCTGTGGTCAGACCACATCTGGAGTACCGTGTTTAGGCCTAGACACCATACCTGCAGAAAGATATTAGTTGTATTGAGAATGCGCAAAAAGCGGCCACTCGAATGATAGAAGGTCCGCATGGGTTAGCGTATAAAGATCTACTAGCTAGCTTAGGTTTGTTTTCAGTGAGAAACCGTAGATTCCGAGGTGACTTAATAAGGACGTTCAAAGTCACGAAGCGTCCAGTGGTCTCAGGCCCAAGAATATGTTGGACTCAGCTGCATCAGACAACTTGCGGGGACATTGCACAAAATTGAAGCAGCATACATCTAGGCTTGGGTTAAGAGTCAGCTTCTTCGCAAACTGGGTTATGCCTTGTTGGAATAAACTTCATTTTGCTGTATTGGGATGCAAAACGAAAGAGGAACTTAAAGGTAGTCTAGACAAACATTGGCTGACCCTGTATAAACAAGACGCGTTTCGGTGTCATTTCACGTCATCAGGTGGCATGCTATCTCCACCTGATGAGATGAAGTGACATAGAAACGCGTCGTGGTTGTGCAGTGTCTTCGGGCGGCCAACACCCAATTTCCCTCTGATTCAGCTACGGTCTTAGTGATCGCAGTGACTAAAGTCATTTCAATGTGAATCGCGGTCCACATTGAAATTGCGCGTCGCAATCCAAGCACACAACGTGTAATCCAAAACGGACCCTCCAGTTGGCTGACCCAGTTCCGAGAAATTCCGGGAGATTTGGTGGCTGACCTTAAGACTACAAGCAAGTGTGTTGGTAGCATTGCACTTGTCTCTGTTTTTCACCATTATGGGATCAAGAACCTTCTATCAAGTCGCAGTGCTGGAGGCTCTTGTGCGCTCACTAGCAAACGAAACTGGACGCTCGTGAAGCGGAAGCTTGTTTCGTCACTGGATCCTCTCTTGTCCTGTTCTGTCCTGTCTATGACTTTTTACTAGCTTCTTATCTCCGGCGTTGCATTGCCGAAGGCCGTCTATTAGTTCACATATCGCTTATGCCAGCCACGCTTATGATTTTTCTGCATAGCACATAGTGATCTACCCATGTCGTCAATGCAATTCGTTGTATAACCAAAACGACAACCTCAGGAACCAATTCGTTGCACATTGTACGTAAGCTTTTCACAGGTTATGATGCACATAACATAGGACGTTCATAGTGCATGGTTCCACCTCTGTCCTTTGCGATCTTCTCTCTGCTAGTCCCCCCATTCTTCCTTCGCTGAAGTCTGAAAATGTCCATCGGGAAATGTTCGGAATCCCGCATTGGCCTAACGAGTCGTCCCTTCGCCTGAGTGGGACGGATCCACCTAACATGCACCTAAATACGACGACCACTTGGCCGGTGGCTTAAGCGCCTAAAGCCAAACACAATTATAAAAATATCATCATCGTGGCTCAAATCGGGACCCAACTGCACTCACTACCTTTAGGACACAAGTCTAGTATTAGGGCGAGACATAAAGACTTCATAAATGAAGCTCCAGCGAGACCGAAACGACAGAAAACGACCGAAGGTGCAACCCCATAATTCTGATTGAACAAAACCGCAACCTTCTGTAACGGGGTTTAGAAAACCGGTCCAGTATGCTCGACCTTACCACCTAAACGCAGGTTACCGGAGTCAGCAGATCAGTTCGATCGAGAGAACGCGTGAACCCACCGGGAGACACAGCGATGGCTGGACAGCGAATCACGAGTGGCACACGTATCCAGAAACCGACAAACCGGATTGGACAATAGAACATAGAGGGCGCACTGGCAACTCGAGAATCGCTATTAACGGTAAGTTTCAGAGTGCAAAGCCAAATATGAGCGGTCCAAAGAAATACGGCCAATCAGATGCCAAGCACGAAAGATGTGATCATTGCGCGAGACAGGAAGACAGCGACCGAAGAGGAATAGCATAACCCAATGAAATAAAAGGGGAACGCGACCAATGAGGTGAACCGAAAAACAGAAGACCCACTGAGAAGGCTCGAAGATTAACAGTGTTTATTTCTTTTAAATAGGCTACCCTATACTGAATAAACGCCTGTTTTCCGCCCGCCGCCATCGTGACTTTTTGATCGTGTCCGTGTCACTTAACATGGTGACAGAGGAGAAGAAGAAACCGATGCCCAAGATGCAGCTTGCAGTTGGAGGTCAACCGGCGATTCCGTTTCCATCCCCTTTGGAGATGACTGAGAGTTCTCTACCAGACAGTTGGCGGATTTGGAAGAGCAAGTGGGCGGATTTCTCAACACTGACTCAGCTGGACGCCCAGCCGCTGAACTACCAACTCGCAATGTTTAGGCACGCTATTGGTGACGATGCAAGGAGGGTTCTTGAAACACTGAAGTTTCCAGAATACCGGGATTAATCTACATAAGAATATTGTACCATATATCTTGTCTTGTGAAGGAACTCATAATTTTCACAAAAGTATAGATTCTTTGCACGTGGTGGTGGTCGAACTTAGGATTACACAATCACGGCTGACGTTGTACGCGCAGTCTCCGAAATTGTAGCGGAACCACCGTCCTGGATCTGTGTCTGCCAGTTTCGTGGAACAGTGAAGTTGTTGGGCCCGGTTCAGAACTACTTCGGTCAGCCTCCGCCTAGTACACTATGATTCCTAACTTAGCCCGGATACCCGCATAGTAGGGTAACTGTGACTGACACCGATTGTGGACGAAATCTGTTCCACTACGCTCAGAGGACAACATAAGCAGGCAGCAACGGACGAAACTTGTGAGGCTGCAACCGTCTAAACCAGGCTTGACTGTGTTCCCCAAGTACGCCAGTAGGGGACACAACGTGTGCACTAACGACATAGGCGGGCTGTTACTGTGCCAGGGGCTTGAGAACCAGACACTCAATGTCATCACACAGCGGCAGCGAGTACGTGAAAGGCTTGTCTGGAACTCAGGACAGATGCTTACCCGAGCTAAACTCTGGCAACTGACTGGCTCATTAGCGGAGTACCCAAGCAACATGTAATGACTGTCTGATTGCTGAGATTGTCTGAGTGTTATTGAGTACCTGTTCGTACCCAATACGTCAACTGACTCAGGAGACTATGCCGTACGACTGTGTGTCTGACTTCAGTGCCTATTTGATTTCTACTTTCTGTACTGTGGTTGCATCTGAATTCCTCAATAACGAGTTTTGCCAACACTTTGTCGTCTTTTACCACTTATGGATGCTCGTTATCTACGCGCCGTTAGTGTACTACTCTAAGAATACTGCAAAAATTTACTGTTAGGGATAGGTAGCCGGTGGGTGATCAAAACGTTATGCCTCTAACATCAGGTCAACTAACGCAGTATTCCTGTTGTTGCTTTACCTCTAACTGGTCATGTCGCAGAAATGACTGGGAAATATTCGCATCACCGCTGAGATGGCATTATTTGGATGCAGCGAATACTTTCCATGAGGATATAAATGCACCTCTATGCACTATTTGCCGTGTAACTTGACAAACAAGCCACATCCATGAAAAGGAACAGCATTAGTTCCGCTAGGAAATGATAGAATATCATTAGGTTTGTCAGTACTCCCCATGGCACTCGTGATTTGACCGCGCCGTATCAACTGCACAAAAGAGATGGCGCATTGGGTGCATACCCAGTGAAAAAGCGCACTTCGGATGAACACCAAACTCTCTCAGGTGCTCACAAACCTTCGTAGGTTCTGCAGTAACCTAAATAGATGAATAAGTCAATGAACAAACAATTAGCGCAGCGCTGTGGAACGTCGGTGTTGCATCTATTGATCCGTCATACTTCCTTCACAATTGCAAATTCCGTGAATGTCTGTTATGTTTAAAGGGTACTTACGTACATCTGCAATAATAATAATAATACAACTAATAATAAAATGGTATATGTTTTCGTGCTGCCGAGAAACCGAGCGCACGTAGGGACGGATACTACTTATGTTGCAACATGCTCAGGCATGCGAGGCTGTCAATTGTTTGGGTTTTTGCAGGGTTACAATCGGGATATTTTTGGGAATATTTTCAACTAGTACTTTTGTCGCCGTATGCTACCAGTTCGCGAACTTTCTTATTTGGTTGTTTTCGGTGCAGCTTGTTGGTGCCATGATGGTGACGGTTTGATGGGGGGAGGGACAATGAAAAGTAGGTAACAGTTTGCTTCACTAAACAAAATCAGATGAAATCTTTTAAGGTATTTATCCCATTAGTTCACAAGCTACATAGTACAGTCTAGTCCGAAAAGCACCAGACACCTTTTGCCCTAATGCGCCTCGTCAGTTTTGTGTATTCCCTCGGTCCCTTATGAGGGATCGAACCCATGCCCGCTAGAGGAAGATGCCAACTAGCCAGCAGCTTAAGCCACTGAGCCATGCGGGACGCTGGCTGAACTACATATTTGCAAGCTAACTAGGATATAGCACCATCAACCTTCGACTGTCACTGACAGTGGTTAGCCTGAGCGGTGATGACGTCCTCTCGCTAGACGCTATATCTATAGCGTTTGAAACTAGGAGAGGCCATTTGTAATACACACAATCTTATTTAATAGACGGTAGAATCACAGTTGGTGCTATTTGCGAGAAGGAAGTTGGAGAGTTGCGAAAATTAGAAACAACTATACTAAGGCGACTCAAGTAGAACATCAAACTCAATTTGATTTATCAGAATAAGATAGGCAGAATTCACATCGTACGATGTTAAGGTATAACGCAGTGTTAAGACATCCCTTGGTCTAATTATGGAAGTGAACTAGTCAACTTGTATTTTGGGCTGCTAGATGGTTGAGATGCTGGGTGAGCTCAGTTACATACCGTTCATCCTTCACTTGTAGGTGGATAGTCAGGGCGTGCGTGACTATGCACGGAAAAGATAATGTTGAAAAGGGAGCATTAAATGGATAAGAAGACAAAGAAATAAGCGCCTATTCACTGCAGCCATGAATTATTCAGTGGCTCGTAGTCTCATACAATATGCCAAAGACAGGATGATTAGGAAAGTGTGCAATAGTTGTCCGATTTTTTATGTAGAGATATAGTGGAAATGCACCACAACTAAGAGCAAAGCTATGGTCTAAGGAGTAAGTTAATGGGAAATATCGGTAAGACAGTAGGACGGTAGGGATGACGTAACTAGGAACCAGGAGTACAACGGATTCAGTGCGCAATGAAGGTAAGAAAGAACAAGTGAAATATTACGGGCATTCGTGGAACCGTCTCCGGGGACCTGCTTCCATGCGGGGTAGTATCTCGAGAGTTTTCACCCGCATCTACACGCCACATCTGGTCATGTATCGGTGTGGTTTAAAAGCACGCTGGCCACTACCGATTTTATTCATCATTTAGACACTTGTTTCTTGGTGTGCTAGTTACACAAGCCAGACAGCCCTTTCGTCATTTATGGCATTTTGCGTGCTTGATGACCTGGATCACCGGTTGGCGTTATATGCCATTAAGTGTGATTTCAGCAGTTCAAATTACACTGTTTTTAAATGTTTGCACACATTTTAAATTCTCCAGTGGGTCTTTTGGCGTGGGTATACATGTTGCTTAGAAGCTTCAAGCCATCAACACAGGAGATCAGCCCACTCCTGACCAACAGAATAACAGGAGTATAAGATGAAATAATTAGATTGGGAGATAGAATTTTTAAGGAAATAAGTAGCCAATTAGCGAGGTTCGCGACATTATTGGATACCATATGATTGGGTGTGAGAAAATATTGCAGCAGTTTAGAATAACAGGTAGCGTTATTAATGAGTTGCCTTCACCTTTCAATGTGCACTAGCTGATTCAAATTATCCGGATGCCATAGGACAATAGAATTTTACAATATACCAGGGAGAGATAAAGCGTGATACACATTTTTGTTTCTCCACCTACAAGTGGGACTCCAAGGGTAACGTTGTCGATCATAAAAGTAAGGTATGATGTGGTGTGGTGAACCTGCATTGTAGGTCATACATTGTTTGGACCAGATGAAATTAACACACCTGTAGACATTTGAAGACCGAATCATTTCATCATGTTCAGCATGGTGAGAAAAGCTCCTAAGTTCATTATAAATTTTGTTAAGCTCTCACTTGCCCGTACTTTCAATGGTAGCTTGTTCCATATTTGAGTATACCTTCCTAGGAAGAGGTTGGAGCGGATCTTCAAGTCCCTATATTTTACGGGTAGTGAGTAACCGCTAATTATTGTGGGATAGGTTGAGGAATTTTGCAAATTGAGATCTATTATGGTAGTGTACACTCGGCAATGTAGCATGTTGTAAAAGAGAACTATATTATTTCTAAGGCAGCGCAGCCATAGAGGGTCCAGTTTAAGTCGGCGATAGCGGTCTTCATGGATCAGAGTAACGGACCGGCCAATAAGGGGTTTCGTGAAAGAACGCTGAATGTTTTCTTAAGTTATTCGATCCGCTCTACGCAGGTGGCTATGGATAATTGTGTAGTACTCCAGCAAAGGTATCATGATAACCCTAATCAGTTCCAGTCTCGCTTCGGTTAGAATAAAGTATTAAGTGATATTAGCTTTCAATTGCCTGGCTTTGCTATCTGATGTGAGACACATTTCGAAAATTTTAGCAATGCATAATATATTAACCCAAGGTTCTTAATTGAAGAGGGGTTTGGGATGTTTGGAATTGCTAGGGTGATGGAGTCATCCGGTATACAACATCCATACCCAAGCACTTGCGATTTTTCAACGGATAATTTCATGGACGGATGTATACTCCAAGAGTCCAGCGCAGATAAGTCCTCATGTATCTTCTTGAGGCCCGACTCAAGGCGACCGGGTGGAAATGGGTATACCAGTTTAACATCCCCCGCAAACGCGTTGTGGCTGTCTGCACTCATCTCGCTAGATGACCAAACTGGCGCAAATGGCCTGTCGGTACGTCCTTGACCAGCTTACCCTTGCACTCAGCTGAGCGCTACACTAAATCAACCGTCTGCCGACAATTCCATACGTTCTCACCATTAAGGTGAGATGGAAATTCATGTTGCTGTACGCGCAGTAGCATTTTGCGAATTTCGCTACACAGTGGATGGCTATTGGATGGTAAGGGCAACAACCGTAAATGACCGGCGTGCACCATAAGCGAGCCACGGTAGGTACATGAACGCGGTCATCGGCCTTCTGCCGCCAGTCTAACTGTGCAGTCGCAAGTATGGTGACTATCACTTTCTGTGTGTATTTGTTTACTGTGTAACCAGTCGGTTGTCAGCACTGAGCGGGTACTGTTGAGGTACATCCTTACTGAATATTCATGTTCGGTTTTATAGTTTTTTTTTGAAGCTTCTTATGGAGGACCTAAAGGTTAGTTTTAATCAACAAAGCCAAAGACATTAACACTTGAAGAAAGAATACCAGTGATATGATAACGTCAAGAGGGAAAAGTTCGCGAAGATTGGCGGAAAATTTCGGGATAGGAAAGAAACAAATCCTTCTAAATTAAGGAAGAAATCCGAGTTTTTGGATGCCTTTGAGAACAACGCTCCAAGACTAAAAATAAAGAATATTAGAAAAGCGGGTAACGACGACATAAACTCACTTTGCTGGAAATTATGCCAGCCATCACTGGCAGGCAAAATCCCGTTATCTAGACTCATGATTCAAGGACGATCATTGCACTTCGCAAAAGAATTGCAAAACCCAGACTTTAAAGAGCCAAACGTCTGGCTGCAAGATTTCAGCAGTAAATAACCTTGTGTTTGGTAAGCGATGGGGCGAAAGCGGTGACTCAGAATTGTGTGCTGCATCCGACTGGACAACACAATTACTCAAAGTATGTCCTGACTACATAGTTCAAGACATTTTTGATTTAGATGCAACATTTTGTCGAAGGAGAGAAATGCACAGGTGGAAAAACAAGCAACGAGCGTATCACATTTATACTGTGCATTAACATGTTAGAGGAGCGAAAACCGACGTTAGTGCTTGGGAAGTCAGCCAACCTTCGAAATTTTAGAAACATCTACATGCGAAAACTACCGGTGGTGTACCAGAATAGTAAAAAAATATAAATGACTGAAGCTATTTTCGAATACATGTTTCAAGATATTAACAGAAAAATGCAGAACAAAGCGCATCCTACTGTTTTTGATAATGCCACTTACCACCCCAAATCCCAGCTGCTTAATGTCAAATTGCAGTTCCTGCCACCCAACACCACTGCGTTAGTACAACGTCTTGACCAGAGTGTTATTCAAGAACTTGAATAGAAGTTTAGGGAAATACAGCATTTGCATCATGCAACCCCACAAAGTTATGTCCGGAATTGAACTAGTGAAAGGAGTAAACTTATTGGACGTCGTGTTCCGGATAGCTGCCTTATGGAAGGAGGTGGAGTGCTTAACAGTCACCAAGTGTTTTTGTAAAGCGGATCTCCTTGTCCTGCAGAAATAGATTCTGAGCGAGCAACACAAAGTGGATCTGAGACATATGAGCAAATCGTATCTTTAACCTTCATTGCTTTGGATACGCTTTCAAAGGAATTGTTTTGATGCCAACTAGTTGACAGCCATGTGGTTGAATCTTATCTCCAAAGTCTTTACACAACAGAAATAAACGGTCCTGTCTGCCACACCAATTTTAGCAGCTGAGGATGTGAATAGTGAATCAGACGACGAGCAGGAACAGGATTCTACAGACGTTCTGAAAACGTATACATTCACAGACGCACAGGGTGCTGTTGATATTTTGCGCTCCTACGCAATACATAGCGGACACACTGAAATGTTTGAACTTATCATGAACGTGAGGGAAAAGCTGGATTCATCTTTCATTGCAACTGCCAAGCAACAGACCAAAATAGTAAGTTGTTCTCCTCTGGTGGAAAATCATTATGACAACAGAATGTGTGTGTACAAGTTTTCCAAAGCTGGTGGATTTGGATGATTTACAGGTCAGTTTTGAAAATGTCGACTCATAAACTGTAACTTTATTGCATGCTTATTACTTACACATCACACATTACACACTACTACGGTGGTTGCCCTAATTAGCGGTCAAAATGATTGTCGAAGTACTCGGTTTACAGAGGTAGTTCGCGATTTGAAGGTTTATCATACATGTGGACTAGATCATGTGTGGTGTCGCCTACGCATGAACCTGTCCATAGCGACCATCTGTCCAAGTCGACAACTTTTTGTCGGTGCCTTGAGTGGTCGCCATGGACAGCTTTGACTGCACTAACGCCGACTGATTGCATCGTTTGTTGTGTTCATTCGGGTGAAAGCAGTCATTTGCACGCGTTGACAAGAAAAGTGTAATATTATGATCACAGAGTCAAAGTTCACACAAACTGAAATATATACTGCTGCACGTAACCAGGACACTGAACACGATCTTGTTCATTTTATCAATTGGTTTATCAGATCATATCTACATCAAAAACTACCGCCTGATTCATCACACGTCTACCCTCGCGAGGATAATGGTGCGAATAGTCAAAGAGACGATAATAAACGATTTGCTCTCACGAAACCTGATTAGCCAAATTCAACTTGTCAAACATCTTAGCTGGAATGCCTGAATTGTTTAATGAGCTCTGTTGATAATGGCCATGTAGCCAACATCATTTCCATCAACATACACAAAGCATTCGATCGAGTGCCGCATTGTCACCTGATAGGGAAAATGTCACAATTTGGGATCATAGACCCCTTGCATGCTTGGTTTAGATCATATCTTACTAATCGCACTCAACAAGTGCAAATAGGTAATTATTGGTCATCCGCGCTGTCTGTTACTAGTGGTATGCTCCAAGGGACTGTCCTTCTTCAACTACTATTTTTGATGTGCATTAATTAGGTGACAGATGCTACTGAAAATGGTACACCCTACATTTTCGCTCATGATGTTAACTTCATGTATACCTTTAACCTAGAAACCTGAGAGATAATTTGAAGAACATACGGAAACATTTAATGGCTCTCAAAATATGATGTAACCACTGGTAAACGTCTTGCGCTGAGGATAAATGCGGGATATCAGCGTATGGATGCAAAGTTAATATGGACACTTTAAACCATCACCGTGGAAAACCAATACCATTTCGCAACACAATAAGAGCCTTGGGTATTCATTATTCAAGCACCCTCCATTTCGGGGAGTAGATCGAATCTATAGAAGCCAAAGTCTGCCAACTACTGAGACTAATCTTCAAATCACTGGTATTGCATAATCCCAAGCTACGTATGTTCAAAATCTGCGCGCCCGCCTTTAGCGTACTGTTTCATGACATTTACCAGTGGTAGAAAATGCAATCGCTTATGACTGGGGAACGTGCGGGGTCGATGCACCCTATTTACCGTATCCTTAACACCAAACTATTCGGAGTGTTGTATTCTGCTTAAAATAGATCCTTTGTGGCTACGGGGATAGAAATGGCCTGAAGTTTCCATGCACAAGCACGCAGTTGCCCCGCACAGTAGTATACACTTCGTTCAGAATGAAAGATGTGACATCATGAATCCGAGGAGTACGCTTTACATTTGTAGAACTAAAACAAGCATATGCAGGAAGTTTTATCTGACGAAGTAGTTGGATATCTGGAAAGGCCTACCTACCGAGTTGTTATTATGTGAGTCAAAACAATTGTTTGGAAAATTACTGGATAACTACCTCACTGTGTTTCAAGTCAAATCGCTTGTGATACTAGACTGTAGAGTGGAAATATCAGATGAAGTAGGGTTTGGAGTATAGGTGCACATGGACAACTTCGCATGATAATATGTGCCAACTGTCTGCTTAATATTCTCTTCGTTTCGCCAAACTATTAAGCTTATGCCTGTCAACTTACAAAACATCCAAGGCGAAGTTACGCGGCTTAAAAGCAAAACATTGTCGATCGATAGCTCCCTGTCTGTTCTCCGTGCACCAGAGCCTTCAACTGCCTTAATACAAATGAGGATGAGCCCCAAAGTAGAGCAAATGTTACCGGCAGAACTGCTTATCAATTCGATTGCCCCGCAGAAGTAGTCAGCAGGATGTATCGTGCCAAAAATGCAGTTGTTTTTAATATCACAAAAAATATTCCGCTTGCGACCTTGCGGGATATCCTACTTAATGCTGATGACATGGTTTTCGCGAATGAAGTTGCATAAGACTCAAAAAAGAAGTCCAACACCACTCATGTCCAATCTTATGCAAATTTCACAGTGCCTTATTTGCCAGTGTGTTGATAAACAGACGAGATCAAATTGTTGTCAACACTAAATTTAATTCGCTGGGAGTAGTCTCTGATTGAACACCTTCACAAAGAGTACTCCTGCATAGAGATTCTGACCCTATTCTACTACGCGACTCACTACCCTCAAGTACAGTCGCACCTTAAACAGTTGCTAGTCTGATTCCCAACTGCCAAAATGACACACCTATCTTAAGGTTACCTGTCCAGGATGTCACTCATAACCAGTCCATCAATATATGCTTCCCTCTTGACTCCCCAACAATGACGCTGCTTGCAGCGAACATGCTAACACCGACTTTTAAAACTAAGCGTCACTGTCGCTATGAATCTGGGAAATCGCATCCAGTGGAGAGTGTCGTAAGGCAGTTACAAAGCACTAACACTCAGGTTGTCGATTTGCACATGACCATCACAACGCCCTGCGACCAGATTGCTTTCCGTGATGACAAAACACGAAGTACAATTGATACGCCGCTAACAAACAGGCCACTTGCTGGGGACCTAAGTCAGGTATCCAGCGCTCCATCTTCTCTGAAGCTAGATTCAACCGGTCCTACCCCAAAAAACCCGAGTCGGCTGATACTCAGGACCACACTACTTCCCACAAACCTACAACCACACCTCCAGTTCCAGCTGTTTGGCCAACTCAAACACTATCGCCCAATAAAATTACCGACTACCCCATAAGGCCAAAGGAACCATTAGCTTACAGTGTCTTTACTTTCAATGTACCTGACTATACTAATCTTCTTGACATCGGTACAACTTTGGGTAAAGTAGCTAATGTGAAATCTCATTTGCTTAACTACAGTAGGATGCCTACGAGGATACAGACCTACCTAGCACCAGTCAGATTTAGTTCTGTCGACCAGCCCACGTTGGAATCACTTGTTAGCGTGCTAAACGCCATTCGAAAATTCCTTCACTTATCGAACGTTTACTTCAGTATGTTACTTGCAAAACCTTATGTTTCCGTCCATCCGAAAGCGTCTGATTCCTCCATTATGGGTAAAACAAGTATGCCTACTGGCTCTTTCCGCAATATAAATCCTACTTATATAATTGATAAACTAAATAAACTGTCTTTTATGGAGACCTCAGTGTCATCCCACCCCTTCAAGCTTACAGCCTTTTTCTAAACTTTCTCAGAATCAAATTTGGAAATTAGTCCCACACTATCAACAAATTCCACTCCTTCTCAAACTACCCCAATCCTTTATTCTTCACTTATAATGACATATCACCAGAAATCTACCCCAACTTATTCAACCACTTAGTGTGTCTGCCTATCCAGACACTATCCACTAAATCACTTCTCTTCTATGCCCGCTCACGTCGAAATAACATGCCCATTCTTCGGTTCATGATATCTCTCTTTGAACTTGACTTTATCTTAGTGACAGAGACATGGTTTACAAGCGAAACGCCACAGTCCTGCTTCTGTATTGATCATTATCACAGTTTTCTCGCATGTCGAACCTCGACACCTGGTGGTGGTTGCATCATATATGTCGCTGATAACTCCCAAACATCGCTAATATGCTCTTCTATTCAAGATGGTAATATCGGCAGCATAGTTGTACATTTTGCGCTAGGTAGAACCTCGATGGTTTTGGGTTGCATGTAATTCTCTCCGAATCTCAGTACAAATGACCTGGAACGTGTGCTTTGCTACTTAGTAGGACTATCCGCTAAATTTAAAGTAGTAGGAGGGGATTTCAATATGCCTGATATTGACTGGAGATCATGCGCCGCACCTACTAAATATTCGACACTGTTGTCTTCGATACATATCTATGGATGGGCACAACATGTCCATTCACCCACCAGGGGAAAACATATCCTCGATTTATTCTTTACACTAGGCCTATCTAATGTCTCTGCTGTTGTTCTAGACAAATTTCCTTGCAGCAATCGCAAACTGACCTAAGTCTCCTTCGAAAAGCCATTTTCTGATCCCACGAGGACTCAACCTGCAGTCCTCTACAGACCATACAATTCCCTATACCTGAATTGGTTTCCTGTCCAACCTGGGATTTTTGTGATGGGAAAATTTCTCCCTATCGAATGTTTCACAACTGGCTGCCGATGAGTTCTACAAGAATATCGAGCTTCATCTTGTTGCTTTAATACCACTGAAATAACGGCGTCTTCCTAGTAAAATAAAATCAGTCGCCACCCCCGAACATTTTGCACACAAGCTCACATAGCTACGAAATTGCCATTTGATAACTAACCACTTCTCCCTAGTACTGCAACAACAAAATGTCATCGCCGAACTTGAAAGACTTCGGCTTATCAGGCGTATGAATGTCGGAAGACACGCGCTCAATAATGCTAATAACAAACTTGAAGCTGATGAAAATTAGGAAAAAGAGCAAGGAAACCCCAACCATCCTAGTAACCAAATAACGAGCAATCCAACTAGAATAAGCAGCGGTTTTAATAAGTACTTTTGTTCTACATTTAACGCCACTGCTGAGGTTCCCTCGCAAATCCTCCCTCTGCTTACTGATGGCAAGCTCTGCACAGTTGCTTTTGAACTCCGTGATATTAAGCGACTTATTTCCTCTACTAACTCATCATGGTATATTGGACCTGACAATTTACCACCACCGTTGATAAAAATCGGTAGATCCGACATTCCTGTACTACTTCTGAATCTTTTTTCTATATCTATGCAAGCCGGTACTGTGGCATCACAGTGGATGAACGCTGTGGTCATTCCTCGTTACAAGTCAGACTGGGCATGAAATGAGCAACTACCGCACACTAAGCCATACTTCTACACTTTCTCAAATGATGGAGCGTCATATAATTCAAAAAGGATTGACTTCATGATGACGCGAAATCCTATCAACACCGCACAACACGACTTCCTAAGTGCGCGATCCTGCACCACATGTAAGATCGACTTTCTCCCTCTGCTGACCAATGCGCTGGATGGCGGTTCGTCGGTAATAACCGTCTACCTCTTATCCAAACTAATCTCACATGGCATACGTAGCCCTCTGCTTTCATGGTTTGATTCGTACCTCGCAAATAGAACCCAGGTTGTTCAGATTGAACACGAAACAGGCACGCCAAATCCTGTCACCAGTGGCTAGATATAAGGTAGTGTTCTGGGACCCATTTTATTCCTACTATATGTAAACGATATTTTTGGCAAATTTACCGCCGGTAAACCTTTCCTATTTGTCGATGAGATAAAAATTGTTTACACTTGGTATCCAACTGAGGTCAGTATAATGCTAAACGAAATGCAGCGTGACTTAAGTGCACTCGACCCATGGAGCTCCAAACGGATGATAACATACTCCGCTGATAAATGTCACGTAGTATCCTACAGATGTGACATCATGCCAGGTCCACTTACTATTGGTGGTAAACCATCGTCTCATTGCCACACTATCTGTGACCTAGGGATCCACTACTCAAACACCCTTAACTTTGCCGAACGCGCCGGACATCCTGCCGCTCAAGCCCGTCGGAGCATTGAGCTTCTGTTCAAAACCTAGAGCTTGAAAAAATCAATTAATCCCATACATAAAATAAAAACTTGTCCATTGCTAGAATATGACTCTATCCTCTATTATAATTCTAGAGTGCGTGGTAGTATGGAATTGGAACGTGTACGACGATCATTTACTAAGTGTCCACTAGACTATTCCACCACCCTTTCTTATATGGATCTTAGCATTATCTTCACTTATCTTAAACCATTGTGGCTCCCAAGAATGAAAATTAACCTTTTCGTTTGCTTCGCTACAATTACCCGACAGATACACACCTCATGCCCGATGGCACGACGAGCAGAATCGTCAAATAACACACGAATCAGTAGCGACAGCAAAGTAAAGAGATCCCTAGCCAACACTACATTGTCCGGGCTTCTTCTGTGGCAAAGTAGCTCTTTCAGTTGGCGGTAGAAGTCATCTTTTACCGAATTATCGCTCGATTTTGTGGGTACATAGGCAGCGATGACCAATAGACGCCTGTCCATCCCGCGCGACTTCGAAGCTTCGAACGAACCAACCAATCGGACCGCAGATATCCGGCTACCGATTGGGATCTAATCAACCGGAACAGCTGCAACCCGGGGACTCAGGGCAATACCAACACCAGCTTCGCTGGTGCTCGAAGCTGCATCGTCACCGGATAGCCGTAATAAGAAAGTGCTGCTGGTGTCAACTGAACGGGATCGCAAAGTGAGCACTGAGCTCGGGCCTTGCAGACGGGTCTCCGATAAGCAGCAGATATCGATCGAGAGGTTCTCTAATGTTCGGGCAAATGCTGCTTGTTGACCGATCTGCAGCAATGTGCATACATTAAGGCATGCCAATCTGAAGGAGGATCGAGGGCCCCAAATGGGAGCCGATGAGCTGGGCTTGACCGCTTACTTGGACATGGGCTTGTCGACATGGTAGAAACATGGCTCTCTCCGATTGGTTCACTTCGCGGCCTATGGCGGTATACATGCGTTAGTTACACATGGTGAGACCCAGGGGTTAATGTGGCATTGGACAAGTCTAGTGTGAAGACAGTGTAACCCCTGGGGTGGGAATAAACCGGTGGTCTTGGTGGAGTTACGCAACGTGAACTGATCAATTGCGACAGGGGGGTATTAACAAACCTATGGGGCATCGAATGAGGAGACACACCATGCATGAACCTCATCATCATCATCATCATACACGTTAGCTAGAGGTGGGGAACACCTCAGCTACTGTGCTGCATGAACCTGGGCGATAATGAATCAGTGCAGGGCATATGGTGTGGTTGCGAGAGCAATTATGTCACTATGAAACGAAACCTACGCTGTCTGGGTGACAGACTTTCCTGACACCTCTACTCGCAATCTCGGCCAGTCGTGCTAGTGGTGGTCGCCTTGACCAGGTGCTACAACGCCTGGGGACCACAAAAGCGTAGTCGCGGTTGCGTTAGACAGGTGGACGCCCATGCAGCTTGGACTAGACTTCCATTTCTTGTTTTAAAAAGAGCAGATGTAGCACGGGCAATCGCCTGCTGCAACTTAGGAGACGGAAATATCACTTTCATCACTTTGCATTTCTCAGACTGAATGCCCAGTTGGTAGTTCAGCATCGATGCGCGACCGGTAAACTTGCCATATTTGAATCTCTAAAAGGAAAACAGGTAATACTCGCTGGTGCCATCATCCGTGCGCAACCGCATCGACAAGCCAGGAAGTGCTCAGTGCAATCCCTATTCGGAGCACGATCTTTCAAGTGATGTTATCATCTAACGTACATTTAAACCTTTATAACAAAACGTAAACTAAGAACTGTAAACCACCAATAACCGTAAGCCTGTCGTTTTAGGCGTTCCAAACTTAGTTCATATTGTTCTTTAGTACGAGGTTATTAAATGGAGTGATGCAAAGTAAAGCAAGTAACCGAAAAATTTATTTCTAGCGTAACAATGGATCAATAATCATTGTCTTAAAATGCTAGCGAATCGGTGCAAGGCAGCTGATACGTATTTTCATTGGGTGGTCACCGGTAAAGGCTTTTGTCACCCTTTGGTTAAGTGAACCAAGCTCTCGCTATTTTGAGCTACTCCGCTTGACAACTCATTCTCACGTGCGTTCTTAAACCACAGGACACTGAACGGGTTGATCCCATCTCACCTTTGCAATACTCCACCGGTTTCCTCCTACTGTGCATGTTGCTATATTGTTGTACCTGAATTGTCAACAACCCAATGTACCTGAATTGGAATGCATCGAACTCCGCGCAGCTGCGACCTTGGCCTCGTTAAGCCGGTAACGCTGTGTTGAGGACAAGTGACTGATGGCTGATAGTAACACACCTGACTGCTGAATTGATGGCTAGGTGATTGAGTTGTGCTTTCAAGTGAACCACTCCGTGACGTAATTCACGTGTTTCCCTTGGTGTACTGCTGCTGATTCCTTTGATTGTACGTGGGATACACCGAACTGGCCTGCAATACCGAAAATGTTATTTAGTTATACCGAAAAACAAGTGCCTGTTTGGGTATCATGTCGCATTCAGCTGTTTGGGTAGGCAAGAGCGCAGTTGACTGAACCTAGTACATTGTCTTTTGTTCACTCAGAGCAAATAGAGATAGTATGGAAAGTGTCATTATGGGGAGCATTCTCGAATGTTAACCTCACAACATCAGCCATTCCAATGTATTTCATCGTTGGAGCGCATTTAAGTCATTTTTGCTAGAATTACTCGGCTGTGCTAAACTCCGTTGTTTGACATAGCAGATTCCTAACTGACCAACGGCAACAAGATAGGCTTAAACTGAGAGTGAAGTAACTCGAAAACAGCTGGTGTGAACGCGCACCTTGCAACAAAACTATTTGACTCTGAACCCATCGCGCTCTGCGATGGTGGCCGAAGCATGCGCTTTCGCAGCCAGTTGTTCGACAGGGGCGACAGTTGCACCAATTTGACGACGTTCAGCGAATACACGACTTTTTAATTAGCAAGGTGATTGCATGTGTGGCAAAAGCGATACCGAGCCATCAACTCCCAGTGTAACTGCTGTGCCAACTGAACGATCTCCCAAGTCAGTTGGTGGACACTGCAGAGCTTCTCTCTGGCTTTGTTTAGAAGCTTTATCAAAGGGCATGTTGCAAAAGTTAACGTTAGCCTGTTTCAATTTGCAGTCCTACCCAGAGATATCAAATATCAGAGATAATGAGTATACAACCCGCAATGCCTTTGGTCCAGTTTGTTAAGACCTGTGTCACACGCTGCTAGCTAACCTGAGACGTACCACATGTTCACCCCTACGTGAACACCATGTAACTGGGGTTAGGTGGAGTGAGATGCTTCAATTAATGGTAACGGAGACTAGGGTGCTTGAATTCCACTAATAATGCTAGTACATGTCTGATTTCATGCACCTCTCATTAAGCTTCAGCACGCAACTTTTGTGCCTCAGGGATATTTTGGTTCTTTTGGGTCAACTTTCGTTATGCACAGCTTATCATACTGAGAAATTTTCACGCAAGGAGATCATCTTAGGGGTTACTCAAATTTGGTCGTTCCTCATATACTAACCGACACCCATGAGATTCAGGTTCGAAATGAGCAAGCTAGATTTAAGTGAACCATAGTTTATCACTTTTAAAATGCTAACTTGCAGGATGGTTGGGGTGAAAATTGCAAAAGCAGTATAGAAACGAATTAGTCATTTGGGCGCCTGCCAAGTTAAAAGCGCTGCTGAATAATGATAGGGCAGAATAAAAATTGTATGCAAGCATGCAGAACAACATGGGGAGCAGTGATAACTGTCGTCTGTATGAAAAGGATAACAATTAGGACGCCCACTCGTGTATCGCTTGCTTGGGTTCATTTGATATGCAAATCTAGTTTGAGTACATGACCGTCGCAAACAGACTGGACCTTAGCGGGTGCGACGGTTTGCGTACCTCTGTGACCCATTGAGCTATACTTGGTGGTGCTTCCGGGCCGTTTGAGAGCTACTCCCACCAGGTTTGTCAATGGTGAGAGGTCAGACAAACTCAGTCTCCTGGTTCTCCAGGTTGGGGGCTTGAAATGGAATGGCGTCCATTTCTGTAAAACTAAATCACTGCCACCTCCCCGCTGCCTTGCGGACAGGCTTATGAACCAAAGGCTTTGGTTGAGGACCCTAGTCGTCCTCCTGCCTAGGTCTCGGCGCCCTTGCTGTATCTCAGCCGACATACAACCATGACAAATTCGCAAAACTCTAACTACCTCCTGCATCGGCCATCGCGCAGATTATCAGTGTTACCTTATCTGTTTCTCTTACTCCAATTCCGACTTCCCTACTCTTCCGCTTTCTCTAATTCCCAGATTAATTGACAGCAACCAAAGTGCAACTGGAGTCGCAGAATCTGCAGCCGCCTTCCCGCAACACCCACCGGACGCGTAGCGGCAACAGTCCGTTATAAGGCCAGGCTATCCCGTTTCCATGGAGGTTTTCAACGTTCGCACTCTGATAAATCGGTTAACAGGCTGCACTCACATGCACGTTGGACAGTCTGGGTATTGATGTGCGTTGTGTGTACGAAGTACCTCATGCTGAGGTTGATGTTGCATTCACGGTGCTTCTTCAACGCATTTGAGCTAAAAAAATATTGCACTTAATCTAGGTCTTTATAATCTGGATAAGTTTGGTTTTGTATGTTCAATTCCGTAACACTGTTGCATATTCCGTCTCAACTTTGCGTGTTCGCTTTTCCTCAAATCCTATCTTGGTTGTTTGATATCACCGATGTGGCTGCGCTTGATGTGAATGTTGAGAAAATGCACGCCTGTCTAACACCCTCCAGCTAGATTGCTGGTTCCAGGAGACAGCGAATCGTTGCTGGGGGGACGGGGTGTACGGTCCTCTTGGACATGATAGGCTCAAAGAATGATTCGATCTAGTGTGGAGCAGACTATCACCTAGCCACCTTCTTGTGTACGTCTGGTACGCATGATTCCCTACATAGATGGGCAGGAATGCTGATGTTGTGAGTGTTGAAGGAGTGTGGGCCGGCTCCGTTGATGAAAAGTGGCTCCCATCCACATGCCTCCCGGTTTCATTCCTTCGGGTTTACACTGGAGATGGGGTGTGTGGATCGAGCAGTGGGTGGGGCAGCGCAATCCACCCATGGTCCCTCTATAGGCGCAGGCCTCCTTTGGCTTTCCCTGTGAAAACCGCAGTGACAGGCAAATCTTGAACTGGATGTTGCCAAGCATGTGTGTCCGAAACTTGATCAATGACCATATGGTGTTGTTGAGTTAACTGCGTCCGGCTTGTTCTCTATTTATTGGTTACACGCATCCGGTGACGCTGGTGCAGCACTCAGGGGTCAAGCTGGGGTACATATCATTCTCAACTCCAAGGCTGAGCCGTTGTTAATTCATTGGATTCCCCCCAGTATACGTTAGTGTGCAGCCCGTTTGACGACATCAGCTAAGGTTGACTCACGACGTAGTAGTAGCTATATTTAGTACGGATGGGTCTTCACAGATGCGTCCCAGGCACATTTGTAGCTGGTCTGGATGAAATGAGTAGACCAGTTTGACGTCGTCTGCAAACGGGAATGGACGTCCGTGTTTGATCGGGTTGCGCCTGTTGTTTACGTAGATGCGGAAAAGCAGTGGTCGGATCACACTTCCCTGGAAGCCGCCGTTGCTTATTTGTTTTATCCTAAAGTGTCGTTGACCGATTTTGACCATCTGTGTTCGATCGTTTAGATATGAGTAGAACCAGCTTTTCAGAGGGTTTCTAATGGCATATGACTCTCTAGGACGTACAACGGTGTCTTGTGCGACACGCGGTCAAACGCCTTTTGCTTCTCCAACAGAAGAATCATGATTGATATCCCTCAGTTAATCATAGTCGTGACATGCTCAAAGAATTGCAGCTAGCAGGTAACGCAGGAGCGTTTTGAGAGAAAGTCAGGCTATGATGGACTGATCAGATCCAGCCTTGTAAGAAATTGAACAATGTACTATTCTCCTCAGAGCTTTAGAAGCAGCAGAGGTTTGATTTGTAGGGCGGTAGCTTGACATTACATGTACTGTAGATATGGACACAGAAAGCCAGCCGGTGCGTTTGGAAATCGGCACCGGGGCATCAGTCACATTAATCAGTTAGTGAACATTGCCTGACCTGGTTCTGACATCGACGCAGTCTACAGTATGTTCTTACACTGGAGAATCCTTCGATGTTTTGGGTGTGTGTGATGTGTGGGTAACTCACAGAAGCGATACTCTGACTCTTCCCTTGATTCTGGTTAATGCCGACGGCCCGAACCTGCTTGGGATGAATTGTTTGAAACACACGCCGGAAATACATTTAACTGTCAAAAATGTGGACTGTATTCCGGAGTTGTTCATACCTTTGAAAGCTTTTCCTACTGTTTCTGATGGACATTTGCTTGGGAAAATTAAGTGATTTCCAAGCTCGTTTCAACAACAGACCAGGTGCTCCGTCTAAGGTTACCGAAACACTAAGCTTGCCTTCCGCAATCCAGCCAATGTAGAGTCGGAGCTGGAGCACCTTTAAATGGACGGAATAATCTCGCCTGTACGCCACTCATCCTGGGCCTTACCGATCGTTCCGGTACAAAAGCCAGACGGCTAGATTCGCATTTGTAGTGACTACAAACTGACGGCTAATCAAACGACGACTACGGAACATCACCATGTTCCACGAATAGATGACTTATATGCAACCTTTTCGGGTAGAGCAAGGTTCTCCAAACTTGATCCGAGCCACTCTTATTCTCAACTGGAGCTTCATACATCCGCGAAGGAAATTACGACTATCAATACACACTTGGCGTTGTTTCACTATAAGCGATTACCGTGCGGAATAGGCTCCGCGTCGGCAAACTTTCAGAGGATTGTGGACAATTTGGTAAATGTCATACCTGGAATGTGTTCTTACTTGGAGGATACCTTGGTTACTGGCAATGCAGATTATACACATCTGACGGCACTCACTACAGTCTTGGGGCGTTTCAAAAGACCTGACATAAACTCAGAAAATCCAAGTGTCTTCTTCTCCGATAGCATTGAGTACATGGGGTTTTGTCTAGACCAACATGGGTTACATCCGTTACTGGAGAAATTTCAATCCATTCTGGATTCGCCGACACTCAGATCATTACGAAGTGCAATTTCTTCGGGGGATGATGACTCATTACAGTTGTTTTTGCCCGGCTTAGCTATTACTCTCCCAATATTTTTCTCACTACTTCACAAGAAGGCCGGATGGCTGTGGTTACCATAAAAAGAAAAAGCTTATGTAGCTGTCAAGTTAGCTATAACGCGAATTTTTTGATTCACTTGAACCCAAAGTGACCGATCAGTCTCTGGTGTGAAGCGTCACCCACAGGACTCAAAGCCGTACTATCTCACAAAATGAAGACATCATCGAACGACCCATAGCTTTTGGTTCCAGAAGCGTGGCACCAATGAAGGGAACTTACGCACAGCTAGACAAGAAAACCCTGGAGCTTATCTTAGGCTCAATAAATTTTGCCAATACCAGTGAGGAACTGTCACGGAGGCGAAACAGCTGACTGCGATGGTGCACACTAGCGGGGCGAGATCGGCCAGATCACATGAGCGGCTGACAGACTGGTTGTCATGGTCAAACCGGAAGCTGACGAAATCAAACCGTCATCGCCGCACGGGTTGCTATGTCGCGGACCTGGTCCTACCTACAGTCAGACAGTGAGGGCGGCTGCCAGAGTCGAATCTGTCCAGACAAGAGATGTGAGTCACACCAGTGATAGCAGCGAGGTAAGCGCATGTGACCTATAAAAATAGCCATGTTCTGTACCTAATATACTTCGGTCTAGCAGACTCAGCGTTTTGTTTTCCCCGGCTGGTTGGTAGCACAGAGTGGCAGAGAGGCAGAGAAGCAAAAAGGGCAGCGTTACAACAGGAACAAAGTTCGAAACGTTTACAGACCACAAACCTTTGTTAACTTGATCGGCGGGGACCAACGCATTAACCAGACGGCGTCCACTCGTATGCAACCTCGATCTTGAATGCTTTTGGCCTATAACTACAGAACTGCACGTGTGCCTGTGAAAGCGAATGGAGTCGCTGATGCTTTGAGTCGCTCACTATTGACTCACCTACCGGACTGCATACTGAAACCTACTGATCTGGTTCATATGCTTCAGCATTTCACAAGAATCTGGTGATAAGCGCAGATATACGTCAAGAAAACGAACAAGGCCAGACGTTTAGTCCCCCAGGAATAGCATGATAAAGGTGAAATGCGATTGCTACCGTACCTTACTCGAGTTTCAGAGCTGAGTATAGAAGATGACTATTTATCCTGGGACTCCAAAGGGATTATGGCACTCCGGTTGCAGCAACCTGTTCTAAAAAAGCTCCAGAATGCTCATCCAGAAGAGGTTAGCACAATCCTATGTGTGGTGGCGCAGTATAGATAGAGACAAAAAGGAGTTAATACGACACTGCGACGCCTGTCAAATCATACGATGAAACAACTTTCCGGGACCATTCATTCCACAGAAATGGCTCAGTAAAACATAGGTGCGTGTACACGTTGACTTCTTCGGCCCCCTCGACGGAAAGATATTCTTTACCATGACCGGTGCATATTCGAAATGGAACGAGATTTTCCCGCTAACAAGAGCTACATCACAGGCTACTATTTCGTGCATGCGAACTTGCGTTAGAACCTTCGGTATAACACAGACGCTGGTGGCGGACAATGGCTTCCTGTTTATTAGATAAATGATGTAGGAATCCATGTGAAGTAACGACATACATTGATATTAAGGGTCATTTTGAAGTACAGCTTGTGTGCATGGAATGCGACGGGCCATCTCAATGTTGTCCGCCATTCTCATTGAAGTGAACTTTGGTCTTGTGATCACGAGGACCGTAGCTGAGGTAAATGGAAATTGGGTGTTGTCCGCCCGAAAACAATGCACTACTACGACGCGTTTCCATGTTATTACATCCCATCAGATAGCAAGTTAGCAGGCGTCGAACCCGGGACCATTGGGATGTTAGTTGTGACCGCTACCCCTAAGCCACCGGGTCACGACGGGCAACGCTTGGCACAACGGTTGGTGGTGGATATTGACGGTCATTTTGAAGTACAAGTTGTATGGATGGATTGCAACACGCAATCTTTATATCGATCGAAAGATCAAGATACCCATCAATGGGCATATAGGTCAAGATTCAGAAGAATACTGTGACATTTGTGTGAACTGAGTTCACTTGCCTCTTATTGTTTATTTGGGCTTACCGGAGTCAGTGCATGTCAGTCTAATGCCAAGCTAATCATTTATCGAAATGTGTTCACCTGCTTCCTATGGGTTGGACTCACCGACCTCAGTGCGTGTCAGCTTAACGCCAAGCTAACGGTTAACTGAACCGTTTTAAATTTTGCTAGGCATTGTAGTTAATGTCAACTATAAGACATTTTGTGTACTGCCACAAGTGACGTGTTCTGCTGTCTTGTGCTAGGAGCCGAATACTGCGTTCTATTGAGACATTTATTTCCACGTGGGGCAGGCTGTACCAAATGACAGCTTGATCTTACCTGATTTGCAGATACCGTGGGCAGATGTGGAAGCGAATAGGATTATTAAGTTTGTGAACAATCAGTATTCCTCACCAGTGCTTCTGATGAGAAAGGCGGACGGTACCTACGATTATGCATTGACTTGAGAGGTCTGAACAAAGTGGCGACGGAGAATACGTCCTCTATGTCTCAGATGAAGAACACTTTATGGTCTCCACAACGCAAGGTTTATCTCATTGATTTACCTTCGCTCTGAATATTGGCAGCTGCACGTTCCGGAAGAGGCTCGTCACAAAACAGTTTGAGTTGTGAATGATCAACAGCATGAATTTTTGAGAATATCACTTGGATTCTTCAGTGACTCCGCCATGTCTAGATGGCTGCTACTTATGATACTGAAAAAGCGCCAAGGTGTGTTGATTTACGGAGACGACATTGTTATCTTCACCTTGATCATGATAGCAGACTCGCGACCGTCATACAATGGCTAGAGGACGCCGGGTTTAAGCATAGCCTCAAGTAATTACAAATAGCCCAGCGATCGATCGTGTGCTTGGAGCTAAATACATCACCACCGGAGAAACGGGAAACAAAGCAGAAGTTTGCAGTCCTAAGCTGCAAACTAGAGCTTATTTGCCTCCTTGGAGTAGTGGCACGTTATCCAATATTCCTCCTTTATTTCATAAAAACCTCAATCCAATATTGAAGCTACTGCACAAGGACCAGTTGTTTGTGTGGACACCCAAAGCGGAGAAAGCTCTCAACCACATGAAGGTGTGCATAGGGAAAGCTCCGAAGTGCTTACGAGTACCCAATTCGATTAAAAGGTTTACGGTTGCAGTCAATGCAAGCAACATCAAAATCAGTGCAGTACTGTTCCAGCCGTCGGACGAAGTAGAATGTGCCAGCAGTGCAGACTGGAGCCGAGCAGAAATACCCACGACGGAGATAGAATGCTTTTCTATCGTGTGGACCTTGGAAAAGTGGAGAACATACCTCTTGGCAAATGAGTTCCACGTTAAGATGGACCACAATCCCCTCTCATGCTTGATGATAACGAAAGATCTGCGTCTTGCAAAATGTGCCATTTGTGCGATCGGATATTGCAAATCCGACGCCATGTTCATATGGTGCTGAGGCTGCGTTGCCCACCAAGTAGAATGTGTAGCCAGCCCCCGTTTCGTGCAACTTACTTCGCTCAGAGAACCGAGTCTCACTGAGCGCCGCAATATCAATGTTGTACAGCGCAAGTTCCATCGCGATGAGTGCAGTGCGTCGCTCGGGACGTTCACTCGAGTTCCGGTCCAGTAGTGTGCGCACGTTCCAGCACCCGATGCTGAGTGATTTGCGCGCAGGCATACGATTGCATTGGTGGGCAATCGCACGCGAGGTGGCGGTTGTGCTTCGGAGGTTTGCTTGAGAGACTCTACCCGGAGCCTTTTTCCTCAGTAGTCTGACCCACAAGGCAGTGGGAAGCAGATCCAACCCGGGAATATTATTGCAGAGACAGATTGGGATCTACTTGATGGTCTTCACACGCAACCTTTGAGGTGCTGGAACGATTCATATATGTTTTGCGACCGTAATAGGATATGCACTTGCGACCACCTTTCGACTCAGGTGAGTTTTGGCTGGTTCGCACCAAATTGACCAGGGGCTGCCTGGCTTGAGGCGGTCAGTAGCAAACCATTGAACACCCGGAGGCGCAATCCGACCGTCAGAAACAATGCGCCGCGCTTGTACTCTACGCCAATCGAACTGTGAGTTTATAACCCGTAGACCTGTCATCTCCCATAGCTAGATTTTACAGTAAGAGGGCCATCGGCCACTTCCTAACTTCCGAAGAGGATATACTTAAGATACTGGCAGGGCGCCCACACCTGACGGAAGAACGACTCGGGTCCTCAGCCAAACCCTTCGATTAAATGAACACCCGAAATGCAGCGGGTCTAGCACATGGTCAGTTCACTGACACATGCAGATTGGTGTCCTGGATCTTAGCAGGTAGAAGAGCGTAACCAAACTCCCACCCAGCGGTCGCCACGAGGAGGTGTCCAGGACATGAGCCCATGGCACAACAGTAGCAGCAGTGGGTAGACCATCTGTCAGGATCTAGCCACCACCATCCTCAGCGCACCATAGGCTCTTCCGCCTCTCGAGCAGGATACCGTTGCCTTATTAGACATTCCATCATTGGCGGTAATAGACGGAATAGATTTTAAAGAGGTTGACGAAATGAATGATGACTTGATAACCTATACTAAACCAAACCCAGATGCTATCGACCAAGAGATACCACGTACGGTACTCCCCTACGGAAACAATGATCAAACACCTGATAATGCTGATGAAGAAGAAGTAGGACTGAGTGACGATGATTTGGAAGTCACAGAAGCTCCAAAAGAAGATGAATTCAGACGTGTTTTAATGAAACTGTACTCATTTACTGTGGAAAATGTCAAAGTATGCTGAGTAGCGGGGCTTGTGTTGAGAGCGCTTTTCACTTACCTTTATGTGAAGAGAAAGAAACAGACAAAGTGACTTTTTCTTTAACAATGAGTTACTTTGTGAAATGCACCGTGCATTTTGGTCTGCTATAATACTGTGTGCCTGAACTGCGTTTGCGGTTAGCTGAGATATCGTTTAATATCTTCGAAACGGGTTTACGTAAAAATTAATTTCATACTATACTACTCACGACGGAAAGTAGGTTACGTTAGGTTTTAGCTACAACCTCTGGATGTTGACCAGCTTCCTATGTTGATCACTTTGGTCCAGTCCCTTGAGTGGTCAACTTACGGAGCTTTTACTGTAAGCGAAAGTACGACGCAAGATCTGCGGTACACAAAAGCAGACCATTTAACTCAGGAGATCAAGTAATGCTGCGCAATAAGGATGCAGCGACAAATAGGGAACCAGATGGGAGGAAGTTCAGCCAACATTGAAAACGCCCATACACCAAAAGCGACTGAAAAGGAGTGCATTTTCGAATAGACAACGGGATGGCGAAACGCTGGGTAATTGCAACTCTCATGAGAACATGTAATTATTCGCCCTAACAGTTTCTAAATACTATGTCGTGCATAGCTATTGTCAGTGGACCGTGTTTTACGGGGCCAACCATGTCTTCTGCAACACTCGTAACTTGCATGACTGTGGAGGATGAGACGAGTTATATCTCAGTTGACTTGTAAATCATGACTGTCCTACACAGTCCCCCGTGGTCCAGTAGCATAAGCTACTGAGTGGCGATGCAAGCCGCTGATGGTCATGCGTTCGAGTCATGCAGGATCAGATGAATGCACACTACTTATGATGTCCAACAGGTTAGAGCTATAGTCTAGTGCTATTCCGGGCATGCGAACGACCATCTGATTTGGAACCCGCTGCAATGAACTGTCAGGCGATAACTTCTGGTATTGTCGCTAAGCTTCAATAAATGGCGCTATACTTGAGCTACCACTGAAAATTTGGTGCAACGGCTTGAGATTTTTCCGTAGTTATAAGAAGCCTTCACTGAGGACTCCGTACCCTTTTAGCCTTTTCTTGTTAGAGGGATAAAGTCATCTAGAGATATCCTTCGTTGTCCTGCGTTGTGGGCTCTTGGCGATAGCCGCCAAGCACTATGCGCCGAGTTCCACTCCCAGCTCGGCTATCTCTACCTGATGAGTAGAAACAAAGACGAAACCGTCGGTCGTGGAGTGCAGGGATAGGAGAGAGTGACACCGAATCCTTCCACTTCGGTGACGATCCCAGTGACCATATTGGCAGAGGCTGACTTTAAAGTCAACTGACGCCACTAGTGAGATTGTGTGTCGCAATCCAAGACACACGGCGGGTGATTCAAATACCTGAAAATAGACTGCACCCACATTTTACGAACCCTCAAGGGAGAATGAAGGTAAATCAGGAGAGATGTGGGGATGCCAATCTGCCAGAGGAAACGTGTCTCAGTGATCTTAATTCGGTATGCACAAGACTGTCTCACGAATCAAGCTGGCAACCTGCTACATTCATGTCCTCAACGAGTAACCAAGCGGAGCTACAGCTAAAGAACGGCCGTGTGGTGCGCCGCCATTTTGACTATATCCGGCCAAGGCCAACCGAACCACATGAGCGGGGTCGAAAATCGACCGCAGCACGCAAAAACGGGCGGAGCATCTGTCTCACAAAACCAGGAACCGCAAACGGATGCGGAACAACCTCATATAAGAAGCTCAAAATGCACGCCTAAGCCAGTTGATCGTTAGCAAACCGGCGACTGCAGTCTTACTTAGGGAAGAAAGGGGTGTAAAGCGTGTAGTGGAGCATTGATTCGTGAACACCGAAGCTCACGAGCTTGGTTGACAAAGACCTTGCTTTACCTTCGTTATTTCATTGGTTTTCCTCTTGCTAATTCCAGCCACCGTAACGCAGGAAGCTAAGATTAAACTGTCCTATAATACATCTTCACGTTCTGTACCGTCCAAAGTTTAAGGGCCATACTTAACAGCGACATCATCTAATAGCTTGAAGTGTTTACACTCCTAGCACAAAACGGGCAACGGGTTTAGGTCTACGATGAGAGCTAGGAAGCGATGGTGCATCTTATGTGTGTCCAGAGTCCTGGGGGTAGCTTCCGTTTCCGGTTGTACCGAACCTGATTTACTCACATGTTCGTCTGCTGTTGCCCCAACACAGAGTCGTCGTACTACCCGACCATTGAATTCGAAGTCTGATTGTGTAGTCCTTCTTAATTACACTTGCGGATTGCCAGCAGTGCTCATGAAAAAGTCATGTGTATACGGGATTACCTGGCTGCCAACTAGAGTCGTGGTCACCATGCGGTGCTGCAGTTTCATATTGTTTTTTCTACATCTGTGTTCGATGATTTGGAAACAGAAGATCCAGTTTCCTACGGAATGTTCGGCCAAACATCATCTCCGCAGGGGCCTTACCGGTGGCCTCAGTTGGCGTTATACTTTAAGGAAACTGCAAGCGATCTAACCTCGTCTGAATAGCTCTTGGTTCTTGTTTCAAGAGACCTTTCTTAATTGTCTGCACCAAGCTTTCCGCTTTCCTATCAAAAGCAAGATGATATGGAGTTGTACGGACCTGCTGGACACCATTGCTATTCATGAAGAGTACAAATTCTTTGCTGGTGAAACCTGGCTCATTGTCTGTGCAGAGTGTATCTGGTATCCCAAATATGGCAAATGACGACCGCATTTTTGTGCTAGATGTGACCGTAGTATGGTGGGAAACGGGATGCACATCTATCTATTTCGAATGAGTGTCTATTAGCAGCAAGCAAAATACACAATTAATAGGTCCAAATTATATATATATATATATATATATATATATATATATATATATATATATATATATATATATATATATATATATATATATATAGACCACAACCTGTGTACAGATATTGTGCCATCGGAACCATGGTGGAATAGGAAAACAGGGTTACCTTAAATGAAGAAAACAAACGATCTTTCGTCCATTTTTCCTCTCGCAGTTTTTGTGACTTTTTTGGGAGGGTGAGGGAAGTGGATGATCCATCCATGGTCCAAAGTAATCCACATGGATGCCTTGCCATGGGTTTTCAGGACAACGCCAAGGGTGTACCGGACCGGGAAATTTATTTGACTGATACTGCGAACACAGACCACATGATTTTAGTTCCCTATTGCTGAATGTAGGCCAGACCACAAGCAATACCCGTGTGCCAAGGCTTTCATTCGGGCTACGCCTGGATGTGCGTTATGGAGTTCAGTTAGGATGAACGGGCCGGCCTTTGGTGGTAGAATCAGGGGGAATCCCCAAAACAGGCATCCAGTGTGAAGGCTCAGTTCCTTTTTCCGTTGTCCTTAAGGCTAGCGATCGACTGGGACTGTAGCAGGCTGGTCAGTTTTTCTAAATCGTACTACAGAAGATAGCTTCGCGTCACGATCGATCCACTGACGTATAATGTCACCTGTCAGTGGGGTGGTGTCGACGTGTTACGTTAGATGCACTAGCTCTACGGGTTCCTCCACTATTTTGTCTGGGGTGGCATGTGATAACATGCTTAATGTATCCGCTGAATGATTGTTCAGCCCAGGAATATTTGAGATTTGATACTTATATGCACTTAACATTAATGCCCAGCGTTGCATGCTCGGTGAAAACACCTGCTCGATTCTGTTTAACTCACTCAGCAAGCATATCAGTGGTTTGTGGTCGGTTTGTATTTCGAAATAATTGCCCCAAATGTACTGATGAAACCTCTTGACAGCAAATATAACTGATAGGGCTTCTCCAGCCAACTGGGAGTAATTCTTTTCGCCGGATTGTAAAGTTCATGAGGCAAACGCAATCGGGCGAATAATACCATTCGACATTTTGTGACATAGAACTTCTCCGACTCCGTATGGGGAGGCGTCACCTTTTAAGCTTAACAGTTTTTTCACTATCGTAGTGGACCAAAACAGGTGCAAGACAGTTATTGGCACAAGCAAAAGCAGATTGAATGTTCATTAGTTCAATAGTGTATGGTGGGATAAAAAGCATAACGTTACGAGACCCACAGGATGCTTATGCAATAGAAAATTAAAATCAAATGTTCCAACGTGGAACATGAAATATCAGTGGTTAAGCCATTGCACTTTGTCAAACTGCAGTGTAGCGTTTATCACTACGATGAAAGTTTAAGAGTCTTTCGAATGTCGCCATGTCTTTTCGTTCACCACATATCTTGATAATGTATTCCAGTGAGAAAAGACTCTAAATGAGTACAAATACTTTCAACAAGTCAAACGGGAGTGTTGCGTCATTAGTTTCACGTGGTTGCCTCGGCATTGTTTGTAAGGGGCTAGGGTCAACAGTGATGTACAGGAATGCTTGCTTTAAGTTAGTATCCGGTATGTGAGAACAAGATCTCCGCGAAGCCGTCGGCGTTCTGAAGAGAACACACCGCGTACACGAAGACGCAGTTCGTAACTTAGACCGGATAGTCCACGCGTTGCCTTTGTGGCTCCGCTTTGGGTTGCTCCAATAGGCGAATGTCTCGTTTTAAGCATGGACACCAGGCATGAACTGCATATTCAACGTGAGGGCGAATGTAGGAGTTAATCAGCATTGGTACTAGCCGTCCCGCAAATGTGTCGTGAGTTCGCCTCAAAAGTCTCAAGTTCAAGTTCGCCACACGTTCTGCTTTCGAACATTGGATCGAATTGCCAAGACTCTCTTGCACCATTATACCTAGCTCGCGCTTACTAGTCACGTGTTGCATGACGTGTTACCCCAAAAGATATGTGTTGACGAAGCTGCTGCGCACCGTCAGCAGGTGGCACTTTGCAGGGTGCAGTGGGAGCTGGTTCCTTTCTGCATATTCGTTAATCCGAGCCAGATCGTCCTGAAGATAAACACGGTCGGACGCGGAATGAATTGCTCACTACATTTTAGCATCGTCTGCAAATATTTGTATCGGCGATAGAATGTCTTCTGGAGGCTCATTAACGTAGACTAAAAATAGTAGCGGGTCGAGGACGGATCCTTGTGGTACACCGCTGGAGACGCACACGATTGCAGAGTGAGTGTCGGCTACTCTTACCTTGCTTGCTCTGTCGTGTAAGTAGTCTTTCAACCAGGTGAGCCAGGAAACCGTCGTCAGCAAGCCATTGGAGAAAAAGGAAATGATCGACCCTGTCGAATGCTTGAGAAAAAGCCAAGTAAATCACATCTATAGGGACTCCTTCATCAGCCGCCCCGGTCCATGAATCCCGAGTAAGCAGCAAATTGGTGAAACAACATCGTCTGCGTCTGAAACCATGTTGGGCATTAGAAATTATTTGTAGCGTTTCAAATATCGCTCGGTTCATCTGCGATTACTGATTCCATCAATTTTGATGAAACAGGAACAAGAGTAATACATCACTAGTTGGCAGGATCCGATCACTTAACTCCTTTGTGTGTTGGAGTGATAATTCCATTTTTCCACTCAGATAGGAGTGTATGGAAGTTAAGCAGACCCTGAAGAAAGGTAGAAAGTGGTGTGGCTATGGTGAGAGAAAGGGTCTTCAGTACTTTTGGGCAGAACTTGTCGATTCCAGGGCACTGTATTCCCGGAGAGACTGTAATTTGCTTGCAGCAGCTGCTGGATTAGAGGTGACACTGGCTAAGCCAACGCGTGACGTGCGTGCTACTGGTTCATTTGGATTATTTCCCTCTATCCTCTCTCCATCTTCTCGCAGCGTTGTCACTGTACGCTCATTCGAACCGGATTTACCAGCTCTACACAGTGATCCATCATACGTGGAAATATCTTCTACGATTAGAGGCTGTGCCATCACTAACCGTTTTCACTGGCATCTGTGATTAAGCGCAAGCGTTTAATTCAATCGTATTGAGCCGATTGCCTTTCTGTGTGACACCATTCGATACAGAATTCTCGAGGCAGGCCGAAAAGCCTTAGCTTACTCCGATCCAGTGTTTCTCAACACAGCTGTGAAAGAATCTGTGTTCAGCGCTCTGTTCAGGTTGCAGTCACTCGCCATTCCTTGTGACCTTGTCAGCCAGTGCGGCTGCATAACCCATCACACGGACCGGCGACCACGCCGACCGCTCATTTGACCTTGCAACCACCACGCTCGCCTGACCGATGTGCGCCGCTCTCAAAGCTGTAAAAGTACAGAACGCTAACCAACCCACTGGGTCAGGTAACGACACCAAATTGAATGGCAGAAAGGCGAAACCGAAGAGACTCCCATCGAAAGGCATTTGCGGGTTAGGAGAATGTCATCGGGTAGTAAAAATCGGTCTGGCTTGTTCGCACTGTTTAGAATGGTACCATACGAAATGTGCAAATGTGTCCCAACAACAGTTACGGGAGCGAAATAGCTCCCAAGATGCATTTTGGTTCTGTACTGCGTGTTCCACCATCCCCCTCGTTAAGTGCTTGCTTATCCTAGCTGAGAAATGCGACCGGTTAATCGCAGAAGCAGAGCAGAGGATCAACAATAAGCTTACTTCAATGGAAGCGAGTATGGACCACAGAAGCCTAGCGGCTGCTAAGCAACGGAATGCTGAACAATCCGCTTCCCCTGCACCGCAATCAGCCACGTCTCCATCTCCGTTGTCTTCTCCAACTTTGGTAGAACGCCGAGCGAAAACAGACTGTACCTACGTGAATCAAACAGTACTCACAGCAACGAAAATCAGGCACCATTCGAAACGTCTGGTTAAGCAAATTCCACTAGACCTGGCATCTAGCAGTAACAAGGATGAAGCAGCCAAACACCAACCCTTGGTACCTGTAGCTCAAATATCTCTTGTCGAGACTAAGCCTCCCAGAACATCGGTTACATATGCAGAGATTGCTGCAAGGGTCCACCGAGAGGCCGCCGTTGCGTCCTCTGCCATTGTAAACACCGTTAACGCAAATAGAGAGAAAAAGAGCAAACAATCACTTGTCAACAAGTCAAGACAACTGAGTACCATACCTTGTAGATCGATTAAAAAGGGATCCAACAACAGTGCCCGGACTGTTGTATGCTCAAATGTCCCTGAATCTACCGCCATCACATTGCGGGATAAGTTATCAGACGACCAAAACCAATGGAACTCATTGTGTATGCAGATGAGTATCAAAGCAAAGCCCATAAACTTGTTACGAATTACTCGTCATCCGAACTCGCCACACTATGGAGAACCCAGACTTATTCGAGTAACTCTAGAATCCACCACCGACGTAGAAAACGTTTTGCTCTCCGCAAGCGCGCTAAAACACGAATCCTGTGGGATACGTATCTATCCTGATGTCCCTTGGAGCGCGCGACAACCAAAACGAAACACCGAAGAGGGGCACAGCAAGCAAGACCGCCTAAACACAATCTTCATACATGGCGTGCCAGAACATCCTTCTAACGATGTTCAAGAGACCGGAAAGCACGATTTAGAACAGTGGCGGTTCATTCGCGAAACACTTTCTTTGGATAATGTTGTGGCACTATCGCTCACCAGGATACCTCTCTCATCGAATTATAGAGGATGCGGCCCTAGAATCCTAAAACTTGTGGTTCAGTCAGAGCAACAAGCAAAGGATGTTTTGGATCGATGGCGGAGAAATCGGAAACATCTTCCTTCCGAAATTCGGTTAAAGGTCGCAAACACTTTGCACAGCTCAAATATTAAAGCAACTGAAGCAGCAAGCATACTGACGAATGTACAGAAGTGTAACTTGACTGCTGCTTTAATTGACTCTGACGTAGGTCTAAACGAAGGTTGGGACGCACCTTGGCCGAATCAAGTTGCAAACGAGGTATCATTGACCCATCAAAAAAACGAGTAACTGCCGACCTCCCATCGGTCGGCATTCTCCCACACTTGACAGCTTCACCTCTCTGCGGGCTCCTAGAGACCGAGAAACTGGCCTGCTTGTATACAAATGCTCAGGGACTTTCTAACAAACTGGCTGAACTGAAAGATCGCCAAGCTTCCGGCTCGTATGATGTCATTGGTATCACCGAGACATGGTTGCACACGGGAATGACGGACGCTGAAGTGTCGCTACCCGGCATGTCGCTGATCCGGAACGACAGGCTCACAAAAGGAGGAGGGGTAATCCTGTACTACCGAAACGACTTACAGTGCGAAGCCGTGGAGGATTCAGACTCGCAGTTCCCCGACTCTCTTTGGTGCCGGTTGCAGTTAAAAGGCAGGGACGCTTGCCTTATTGTCTTGGTGTACCGCGCCCCTAACTCAACACCCGAAACCGACTACCACTTAGCGGCTGCTTTAAGGTGCAGTTTACAACAAAAGTACACTCACGTTCTTATCATGGGTGATTTCAACGTACATTGTTTAGAAGCCCCTGCCACAATCGGAGAACAATTCAAAACCGATTTACAAGATCTAGTAACTACTGTTCCTCTTTACAACCACATCACTTTGCCCACTCGGTTCAGAACTGGTAACAGGCCTTCTGTGCTGGATCTTGTGCTTACCAACGAGGAGCATATGATTGATGCGTTGGTTTTAGACTGCCCGTTGGGTCGCAGTGATCATGCAGCCATCAGTTTCAACTTCGTCTGCTATGCAGAATATCTGAATGATAAAGATGAGACTGTGCGAACCATCACAAGGTACGACCGACTCGCCCAGCTAGTCAGCGCCACAACATGGTCTTTCCTCGAAGAAGAACCCCCGGAAGTCGCCTGGCTCGAGTTCGTCAAAACATTCAGTCAGCTGATTGCACAGGCTTCAGAGACAAAAGCTTGCAATAAGTGCAAATCAGTTTCTTTCGTTAGGAGCAGAACCCGAAAATGGATGACAGTACGCAACGCAGCATGGCGAGTGTACAGAGAAGCTCCAGCACCAGAAACTTGGGACAACTACGTAGCCCAACGTAACCACTGCACTCAACTGTTAAGAGAAGACAAAGCCGCCTATCAACAGAACATCGCAAAAACCTTCAGTGCTAACCACAAACTGCTGTACAAGCACGTTAATAGCCTACGAAAGGTGAGGCAAGGATTTCCTCCACTCAAGACGGCTGATGGCCCAACAAGAACATCTATGGAAGCTGCAAACGCGCTGCAGATGCAATACGCCCCCACGTTTCAAGGAGTCTTGCCACCAAGCGATCTACCAAGCTTTGTATTCTGCTCACCAGGACTAACCCACATCAATTTTACCGCAGAGGCTGTATTGCAAAAGCTCACGTCTCTACGCAAACACAGCTCGCCGGGTGTCGACACCATTCGTCCAGAGGCATTGGGAGCAGCAGCAAGCCAACTGGCAGGACATTTAGCTCAGTTTTTCCAGCACTGCTTAGACCAGAACCAAGTTCCCGCCATGTGGAAGCTTGGAATAATAAGCCCGATTCACAAAGGTGGAAGCAGAACTGATCCCTCTAACTACCGCCCAGTAACCCTTCTTCCTATACTCTCCAAGGTCATGGAATCCATAGTTGCCGATGCACTGGTGTGCTATCTGGAAAACTGCAACCTCATCACCCCTGAACAGCACGGTTTCCGTCGACAGCGGTCATGTACAACTAATTTACTAATTGCACGCAGTAGTTGGACCGAGGCAGCCGACGCTGGAGAAGGTGTTGATGTGATCTACCTGGATTTTTCCAAGGCTTTCGATCGTCTAGACCATCGGATACTACTATTCAAGCTGCAGCATTACGGGATCGGAGACCCTCTTTTAAGCTGGATCGCCAACTTTCTATTTCAACGGCAATTAGTGGTCAGAGTTCGGAGCTCATTATCGGACCCCATACAAGTCGAGTGTGGTGTGCCGCAAGGCTCGGTTCTGGGTCCACGTTTGTTTTTGGTGTTCATTAATGACCTTGCACAAGGAATCGCTTCAAACTTCCTAATGTTTGCCGACGATATCAAGATCTGGCGCAGGATCCAGGCGAACACCGACCAAAATTTGCTTCAGAGTGATTTAGATACGGTGTATCAATGGTCGACCCAAAACTTATTGCATTTCAACGTCAGTAAATGCAAGGTGCTTTCCATCCGACATCAAAGCAGCTACTCATACCGACTCGGAACGGATGTACTGCAACAATCAACTCTCGAACGTGACTTGGGTGTCCTGGTTCAAGATGACTTGGGTTGTTCCAGGCAATCCGAAAAGGCCTCGAAGACCGGGAACCAACACGTCGGGCTGTTGAGGCGGGCGTTTGGACAAATAAACAGCTCCATATTTCGACAAATGCTCAGTGCGTATGTTCGTCCCCATGTCGAATATGCAATTCAAGCCTGGCATCCATGGCTGAAACACGACCTTAATGCACTGGAGCAGCCACAACGCCGGGCATCTAAGAACGTAATTGGAATGCGCAACCTTTCCTACCAGGAGAGGCTGCAACGACTGGGATTGTTCAGTGGAAGCTATCGCAGACTACGAGGCGACCTGATTATGGCATACTTGATTCTGCGAGACCCACATCATGTGTGCCGCCCTTTACTGCAACTCAGCAGCAATACAAACCTGAGGGGCCACTCATTAAAACTCGCAGAACAATACAGTCGTCTGGAGTGCCGCAGAAATTTCTTTTCCATTCGTGTCTGTCACCCGTGGAATGCTCTCCCAGAATCGGTCGTCTCTGCACCGACACTAACAGTATTTAAAAGACGGTTGGACGATGCACTCATCCACTTACACTTTGTTACTTAACACTACGTCTCCATCCTACACCTGGAGTTTACCATGGAATTATTTGTTGTTAACTGTGGATGCTGTGAATCTAAGAGGATCGCAGGACTGCAGCGAAGCAAACGATAAGTCCTTATTTTCATATTTAAAGTATTAACTATTTTACTATCCTTATCATCATTATTGTTATGTTGATATCCCTACCAACTATCCAACGGGACTTGTAAAGCAACGCTTCTTAACCCGTATAAATTCATTGTTCATTGTTCATTGACATTTGTTGGGAGTTGATAGGTCGAAAGTTCCATGGTATTTGTAGCTACCGAGCCAAACTGCAGGAGTAGAGCGTTCGCAGCATCCACAGCAATAGTTGTTAGGCCACTGGCCATCTTGGTTGGTGGTATTCCGAGCTTGATTTTTCTTTTGCCATTCACATACCTGTATAGTAGTATTTTGTTACACGTAAATTTCAAAACCATGGTCTCCTGCCATTCGTGTTTACCGACTCTAATGAGTGAGATGCAGTAGTTTCTGATTCCATTGTAAGTCGGCCATGTAGTATCCCATGGGTTTAGCGAATGTTGCCTCCAGATCTCATCTCTTCTGTTGATCCATTTACGTGTTCTGCTCCGGATCCACATATTAGTCCGGCGCGATGCTTGTAATGGTACAACCTCGGATGCTGATTGTATGACCCAGTTACTTTTATCTTACAATTCATTCCATGCGTCATTCGCTGAACTGTGCATCTGTAGGTCCTAGGCAACGGTTGTTGCTAAGTGGTGCAGCTTAAAATAGTCCGTGGTAGTTCCTTGAGTCGCTCTTTGTTTATCAATAATACTGGCGTAACACACAACCAAGCGTTAGGACTAAATGGTCGCTATCGCCCAGTAAAGGATCGTATGCTACTGACTCAACCATCAACTTTTCATTAGTCAGGATTAAATCCAGGAGTGAGGGCATTTTTGCTCCACGGTGCCTGATTGGTCGATGCACATGGTTATACAAAACTGTCATATCTATGAATGCAAGGAGCTTCTATGTAATCGATGGCCCATTAGGGGACACACATGCTATTGAAGGAACATTAAGTCGTCCATTATAATATAGTGAGAGTACTTTTGTGAAACAGCATAGCGGAGAGCGCTTAACCGTATGTTATTGCAGTCCGCTGACGAGTTCGAGGCCTATAGACAACTGCTAAGAGGCAAACATCACGCGTCTTCTGCGAACCAACATCTCGACCTGCTAGGTGTAGTCGGCAAAATAGTGCGTCGGGAATAACAAGGAAATTTTCTGTAACGGCCCCACATTTCAAGTAATCTCGATAGTAGAGGAGAACACCGCCACCGTGAGATGGGCGATCTTTTCGAATGACTGACATCCCACTGAGTTCAATCTCTTGATAAACTATGTCGTTTACAAGTCAAGTTTCGGTAACTGCTAGCAGGTCCCAAGTTGTTTTTTCATCTCGATAAAGCAGTTCTGAGAGTTTAGAATACTACCCCTACTTGTTGGTGTAGCAGCGTTGTATTTGCTGACGCATTAGGTGATCGGTTCGCTGTGAATGACCGGCACTATTGGTGCCGGTGTGCTGGAGTGTTTCGAAACGGTTGTTTGCACCGCCGGCTGCTCTGAAAAAGGTAAAACCGAGACTGTCTCATGTGCATCTGAGTTCTTTACTAATTGAAGGAATGGTCTTAACCGTACTTCTGGTGGCCCAAGTTTCCTGTTGTAATGCCTTGATTGGATCGCCACTGATACCCTTTCAGGCGCAGCCAAAGTAACTTCCAAAATTCGTGGCTTGGTGCCGTGGTAGTTTGTGTAGGCAACTAGACGAGTGACATCAAAAGCCACGAAATTTTGCATGTCTTAGAGCTCTGTGATGTTCGTCTATCCTTCACTGTCGTGCTTCTGTCGTTCACTGTTATCGTCATGCTTCTAGTCTGGCACACCATGAACCAGCACCACTTTCTTCATCTCATTTTGACGTGACGAACTAAGGTTGGATTTCCGCTTCTGTCTTTCTGCCCATGGTCTGTCAGAAAAAATGCGGGTAGTGCCAGAAGAGTTCACTAGTATGTGGCTTGCTAAGAGTACATCTTTCAGGTCTTCTGTGTTGCCAAATGTTACTCGCAGTAACCGAGATTCCCCTACTTGCGGAGATGATGTATATCTTGAAAGGTGAGTAAGCTTGGTTGGGAGCAATTCAGTCCGAGTGCATAGGTCATCTCAGCGGTTTTGCCCCCGGTTTGTTTGCCCATTGTTATGATTGAGGGAACGCCGCCTCTTGAGATAATTGCGTAATTGCCTGATAAGAGGGTCGCTGGCACGCCTACGATAATTGCTTGCTACGCTGGCCACTCGAACGGAATTGCGCTGTCCTGATGACGCTGGCTTAGCCGGTGAGGCGGATAATTGAGCGAGCTTGTGAACGATCCTAGCCGCACGTGTTCGGATAGACGCCGAGCCTCGGACGGACGCAGACGGGAGGGGGGTTTACGATAGACGCGCGCTAGTGACTTAGACGCGAAGGCTGGCCAGCTAACGATGCAAACGCAATCACGCGACCCGACCGACTCCCAACTGAGGCGAAGAGAAAGAAAGACAAGTGGTCCTCTGTAGGCTCTTTTACGACCGACAAAGGGCGATCACAGACAGTTCTATGGGTTATTAAGTTAAGGAAAACTGTCACCACGAAGAGGTGGTAGTTTGTAAATGACCATTGTCAGAAGGTGCGCAGTTTGGGCCGCGTCTCGGAGTGGCTGAGCTCTGCTGCGTTGTGGGGAGGAATTGGCCCTCGCTTTCCACAGCTATTCTGCTGGGGTTTCTGGCGCGTTTTTGCGGGAATATTTGACGTGCCCGCAACACCCATTAACGGTTTACTGGTGGTTTCTGGGAGGTTTAAACACATCACTGTCAGCGCCTTTTGATTGCGTAGTAATTGTTTGTTCTGCAGTTCCTTGTGAGCGGAGATCTGTCGTGTAGGAGTGTCTGGCTTGTCTTTCGTGGAAGACAGGTGAAGGCTACTGCGAGACTGTTTACGTGCGACGCCGTTAGTCGCAATATCTATAGGGGTTAAGTGTTGTTGCCCAGCTACTAACGGAGGTTACCGTGCAATTTGTGCGTAACTCTGCATGTTTCGGTGCATTAGGTGAGACTTGGGAGACCATTAAACCGGTCTGCTTTCACTGCTGTTTTTCATTAACGATGTTTGCCTTTCGCTGGACTGGGTAGCATTGTTGCTAGAGAGCCTTTGCCTTGTAACAGGTCTGAGATTTGGGCTGTATAATACATTAACCTGAAACGAGTTCTGAGATTCTCCCTCTCAATACCGCGATCAGTTCCTTTTACTCTGCCGATGTAGCAGTCAAGATTTTATACCTTGTGGTAAGTGTTTGAACAATCTTACCTATGGGACTATCTGAACATAAGTCACAGAACCACTACCTATCTGTCGACACGCTGTTACCGCCGCTACATTTGTTGCGTCATAGGAATTGGCACGAAACGGACACGTGATTGCCCCGCTTGTCTGAGCTACGATTGACCTGGTGTTTGTTGATCAATGGATACCCGGTCGACGAACTTCTCCGATCCATGGCTCAATGGTTCATATACACTTTTATGTTGCGCTGGTCACGCCGCTTGGGCTGTCTCAGTTGTCTGCTCCGGTCAGCGGGATCTGTGTCAACGGATGTGTTAGTGGTGCGTCACTATGCGCACGGGTAACCAAAATCACACGGGCTTGGTTCAGTGAAATGCATGTAACAATACGATGTTAAGGTGATACGACAAAAAGCATGTAGCCATGATATACAGAGGTGCACAGTACTAAGTTATATGTCGTCTGGTAGCCTTAAGTAAGCTCTGCCGAATGTCATCTCTAAGGCACTGATGGAATTCAAATAAGCAAAGTTACTCACGTTGGACTTCCGAAGACTGTGTTTGTGGCGTACTAGCGTGTGGTTGGACTTACTTCAAAAATATAGACCCCGTTGGAGAGTTTGGTGCTCCGAATCGATTGAGCGTACTTTGAAGAGGTGGCACAAGAATGTGAGGGAATAAGTCCAATTTAACACAGAGCACAGGATTGCACGATTAACACGCACACGCTGACTAGGAATTAGGTAGACTTATCAGAATAATGTATCACTGAGGTTGGAATTATATATTTTCATTCCAATACCTCACAAGCTACATAGCTTAGCCACAATCCGAAAAAACACCAGACGCGTTTCGCCCTATTGGGGCGCGTCAGTGGTGAGCATTCCCTCTGTCCCCTACTGGGGATCGAACCCATGACCGCTAGAGGCAGTCGCGAACTAGACAGCAGCTTAAGCCACTGAGCCACATCCACAGGGTGTTTTTGTCTAGCATTTGGTTCAATGGTGCAAGAATGGTTGAGGAATATGGTAGGGAACGACGATAGTGTGACAACATTCTAGGAATGACCGTAGTTCACCACTATTCTTGGGAGTAGGTGCAGGCACAATAGGCGCTATTTTATCTTGCAGAACATGCAAACCGGTTTTGTCCAGTGTGTAACCGAGGTAACAAATAGAATTGGAAAGGTATTCACATTTGGACTTTCCTTAATTTCAACCCACACTCTTCCAGACGCTGGAGCACAGTACGCAATATGTTCAGATGATGAGCGTCGCTGCGGCCAGTAACAAGGATATTGTCCAAATTTATGCAGATAAACAGCATCTTTTAACTATATTATCTACAATTCGTTGGCAAATGCTGGGTGCTGAATTTATTCCAAACGGTAGGCATGTGTACTGGAATAGTCCCAGGTGGATAGTTCCTGTGACTCATCATCATGTTCGACTTAAGAGTATGCGTTTGGAAAACATTTGGCAACCAGCTAAAGTCGAGCACAAATCATCAAGATGTGGTTTAATCTGTTTTTCCACTTTCGATACCTGATTGACTGAGAATTTTTAGTCTCCGTAAATGCGGACGGAGCCGTCAGGTTTGAGTAAAGCTACAATCGGAGTACACCAAGCTGAATGTTGCACCGGAACTGTGACTCCTTCTGATTGCAGTCGTTGGATCTCTGCCCAACGTTTAGGGTGCATTGCATAGGGTAATGAACTTGGCTTTGTAAAACTAGCTCGGCACTCTCCCGGAGTTTGATGGAAGCCTTGAAATGACAGAGTTTCCCCAACTTGTTATCAAACAACGGTGAGAACTGTTTCAAGAATCTATTTAAACTACTTTCTTCAAAAATGAGTTTATGGAGTTGCATGACCTCGGGGAAAAGCTGTATCTACGCTCGACCCATGAGATTCAATTTGTGCCCAAGTAAAACGATTAATGGTGGGGTAAATTCCCGCTCACTGGGCTTGGCTTTAACGAAACATCTGCTCAACACCTGAAATGAGTCATCGATGTACGTCTGTAATCTCGAGTTGCACGGTTGTAAAGATGGTAACTTTTTGCTCGAACCGCGGTTGACAATGATAACCGCCGCCTCAGCAGTTAGCTCTATGTTTCTCGGTTCATCCTTTATCGTCAAACATATTGCGTAAAGAGGACGGTTTTTGAGGGCCACGCTGTTAAAGTACACTGAGTCAAGTTCACTGTTCACATTTACTAGGATCTTATCTTCACTTAGCTCTATCGTGTGTTGTGGAGTCGATGAGACGATGTTCATCGGGCAAAAACTTTCCGCTCTACACACGCGAGCTAGGTGGCCTATCTTGCCGCATTTCCGACAGATGCTTTCTTTGTGTCGGCAATCGGAAGCACGAGAGTACCGCAAGCCGCAACGATAACACGAGAATTGTGTTCGATGTTCACTTGTGTCTAGTTTATGGACTGCGTACACATCATCAACTGCCTGACGACCAGTGAACTCGCGTAATTGGTGTGTAATATTCTCTCGTTGGTGAACAGTGAGACAAACGTTTCCCCATGTGGCGGTCGACTCATCCAATGATAAAAACTCCTCTCTAGCACTTACATCTGATATCCCCGCAATTAAACCTTTAAGCTTCATTTGCTCTCCACTTTTCTCAGATGGAATATCAATATACTTACACGTAGGAATAGCTTGATGAATATGTGCAAGAAAATCATTGACACTTTCGTTTGGCTTCTGAACAAGTTTGTAAATCAATATCTAGCAATGTAAACATTTTGTTTCGGCCCCCATAGTGTGGTATAAGTATCCAAAGCAGAACTGAGCGTGGCGTAGTTTTCCAGCTGCTGCGCATCCTAACGCCGTTGACCTTTATCGCCAAGCACTTGCTTGCATAGTCTGACATTTTGCGACTCAGGGAGGCAAACGGTCGGATTCAGTATAGAAAGTAATTCCACGTAGTTAGGAAATACTTTTCTTTCTCATCTTATATGGTTCGATAAGGTCGGTTATTCCTTAGCAGATGACCAAAAGATAGGAGTTGTATTCAACATTGGGTTCGTAATTTTCGTCGTTACCAAAACATAGTGCCGCTAAGTATGTAACGCATGCTTCCGAAACACGTAATATCAGCTAACTGAACACGTCTGAACAGCAGCAGGTTACTCAATCAAGTGACGAATGTACAGGACTGACGGAACCTGCGTTGCGAGACCGAGGGCCTGCGTTAGATGATTGACTGGCTGGTGTGAGGGTAAGTAATCCGCGCACAGCTGAAGTAAACGCATCGAAGTCATTTGCGTCCGTGACACTATGGATGTCATCCATGCCAAGTATCACCCGAGAAACTTAAGGTAGCTAGGGCGGAGTGTGAGCACGTTCGAACTTGGAATAATGCGCTCTTCCGACAGCCCTTAGTCCTATCCCCTGCAGATGCTCTCAAAGAAATCTGGTGACTGGCGCCGTTGCGGGGACTACCGGGCCCTAAACAAATGTACCTTATCCGACAGATACCCCATCCTACATATACAGGACCTCACTGCATGGCGCACAGACAAAAAGGTCTTCAGCAAGATCGCTCTTGTTCGAGTCCATCTCCAAATACGTTGAGAAAATTGATATGCATAACACAGCCGTCATTACACCCTTCGGTTTGTTAAAATTTTTGAGAATGCCTTACGGATTGGGCAATGCCGCACAAATATTTCAGCGCCTAGACTTCGCCTATCCTCACCTCGATGACACTCTAGTGGCCAGTTCGTCCGACGAAGAGCATCTAGTTCTTCTTCATTTCCTCTTCTAACAGTTGACCCAATACGGCGTCACTGTCAATCGAACAAACTGCGAACTTGGCAAGTCCTCGGCAGAATTCCTATGCCACCTCGTTTCATCATCTGACTTCGAGGTTCTTGCGGACAAGGTCCAATCCATCAAAGAGTTTCTTGCTCCGACTTCATTTAAACACCTATGTTGGTTTTGTGGCCTAGTCAACTACTATGGCCGCTTCATTCAACGCTGCGCTCAGCTCATGCAGCCTCTGACTGACATACTCAGAGGGCATGAACGTAAGTTCGCTTTCCAGGACACAGCACAGACAGCCGTCGCCGAGCTCGAGGACGCTATCTTCAACATAGCTCACCTCTCTCATTCCGAATCGACTGCACTTTTTCTATCACGACTTATGCCTCAGACTTTGCGGTAGGAGCCGTTCTCCAACAACACGTTGGTTGACAATGGGTTCTTCACCAAACGCCTGCAGCCAGCGGAATCTCGATGCGGCACATTTGGCAGAGAATGCTCGCCATTGACTTAACCATTCGTCACTTCCGGCACACACTCGAAAGCTGCACTTTCACCGTCTACACTGACCATAAACCCTTCATTTTTGCCTTCAACTCTGACTCCGACAAATACTCACTCCGGGAAACAAGACACCTAGACTTTATCACGCAGTTCACTGCTGACTTACGTCATGTCTCAGGTGTCGACAATCCTGTCGCTGACGCGTCAACCTCATTCTCCAATACTTGCCCATCGTCGACATTGCTGTTATGGCATCAGCTCAGGCTCAAGATGAAAACCTCCAACGATCCTTGCAGTTCACTTCAATGCATGTGCAACCCGTTCTTCTCCTAACTATGCACGGACACATCCTGTAACACTTCCGCAGGTTGTCCTAGACATCCCGTGTCTGTCTCCTTCAGACGCACAGTCTTCTCGCACTCCACTCACTATCGCATCCCGGTATCCGTACATACGTGAAACTGGTCACCGAACGTTTCGTTTGGCTACGCGTAAACAAAGATATTCGTACCTGGGCTCGCGCCTGCTTTCAGTGCCAGCGCTCCAAAATACATCGTTACACCCGCAGTGTTGTTGGCTCATTTCCCGCCCCGGACTCTCGGTTCCCATATGTACAATTAGATCTGGTAGGTCGCTTGCTTCTTTCACGCGGAAAATACTACCGACATAGATAGCATTGCAATGGGGTCCCCTTCAAGGCCACTGCTTGCAGATATTTTCCTCGCGAAAATTGAACGCGGTCCTATTCGGAACCTTATCGCACCTCTTGCTTTCTATCGACGATACATGAGCGACACGTTCATCAAATGCGACCCACACACTGATCATCCCCACCTACTTGAGTATTTCAACCGTGTGCATCGCTCGTTAAAATTTAGTTGTGAACTAGAGAACGACGATGAAATCCCATTTTTGAATGTGTATCACTGCCGTGGCGAGCGGAGGGGTTACTTGCGAGGATAGTATTCCGCAAGTCTACGTGGGTGGGCTAGTACAAGCAGTTCCTTAGTTTATGCCTATGAAATACAAGAGAAACCTTAGGCGCTCTCTTTCCTGAGAGGAATTTCATTCTGATCGCGTTACGAAACAATGGTTATCCTACAACATTTATCCATAAACATTCTGCGGTTTCTGAGCAACCTAAAGAAATACCAATAGCAAAGCAAAAGGACGTCTTCATTCCGGTTCGCTCCAAAGGAGATATCGCTTACGAGTTACTGAACACAAGATTGTCCGTCGCAGTGAACCAAACATATCCGGCTGCAACAGTCCACCTTCTTCTGTTTATCGTTAAAAGCCTAAAAGACAGAATCCCGCCTCATTCCGAATCTTTCTTTTTATATCAGTTCACCTGAACCTGTGGTGTTAGACACCTCGGACACATGACCAGGCATCTGTCTAAGAGGACAGCGGAACACTGTCCCGCCTCTTCGCGGCAAGGTACAGTTAAGTATGCCCATAGCTCCGTCATTGAACACCTGATTAGCAAGGGGCATAATGTTCGGACCGATGACGCTTTCAAAATTCTTTACGCTGCGTCTAAACGCAACCCAAAAGGACTCAGGAGGCGCCTGTTGGCTACTTCGGAAGCAATGGATATCAAGCTGCTGCAATCGGAGCTATGCAAGCAGAGGACGCTTTCACAAGCGCTTGCACTGTCTTGGCCAGAATGATTGAAGTCGTCCGTACCTACCTTTGCCCAGTACGAACTGTGAGGTTTGACGTCAAACCAACCATTTCTTTCTTGTTAGGTTTGCCTTTCAGTGTTTGCAGCGTGAAAGCGCGTGATGTTAACCACCTGATTACATTGACTGGTCTATCGATTGACTCATTGCGCTTTCGTTAAACGGTGACCTAATCATTCACTACTGCAGCTTTAGATAGCTGATCATGTTGTAGCAAGTCTTCTCATAACTGTAAATGCCTGAGGAGAATGATGGCAAAGAGATCTCTTCGCAACTCCTCTTCTTACAATGTACGAATGAGTATAATAAATGAATTCTGACATGTGTCAACTGCTTCACCAGATGGCCAGAAGCCATTCCCGTAACAGATTGCACAGCTGCCAGTGTTATGCGGGCCTTCTTAGATCGGTGGGGCTCACATTACGGATGCCCATCCACCATCAAAACTGACTGTGGAACGTCCTTCGAAGCTTCACAATTCGATACGTTCTGCAAATTTTTACGCTGCCGCCGCATCCATACTACAGCGTATCGCCCAGCAGCCAACGGTTTACTTGAACGCTTCCATAGACATCTAAAAGCCTCGCTCTCCGCCTCCTCCGACCCTAGCTAGAGCGAAAATGTTTCGCTCGTACTCTTAGGCATTCGCAGCAGCACCAAAGCTTATTTGCAATGTGTACCAGCAGGACTGGTTTACGGCATAATGCTAAAGTTGTTAGGAGAATTCGTTTCGTCTCCCGCATCGTCGGGTATGCCTCAACCTAACTTTGCGTCCGCTCTCGCTCCACGCGTGCGTTCACTCCGCCCCATGACCCGACCAGAGATGTGCAAATGCACAGCGGACTCTCTACCTGCGCTCATGTCTTCCTCCGCACCGGCGCAGCGCGGCGCTCTCTCCAGCCTCCCTACACTGGCCATTTCAAAGTCCTGAAACGGACTGCGAAACATTTCACCTTAGACCAGAATGGTCACCGAACAACGCTGTCCATCGACTGTCTTAAAGTGTCTGTCTTTGACGAACCACTTGCAACCCATCCTGATGCTATCACACAAGCACCCGCACTTGCCGTGAATTTCCGAGCACTGGATAATCCGAAACCCGTTCCCTGTCGGCCGGTGACCGAGTTGTCTGTGCGCCTGGTTTGCAACCATAAGGTCCCCGGTTCAAATCCGCATAAGAATGAGCGTCCTCGCCGTATACTCAGCCCGCTCGCAACTAGTGGTGGTCGCGCGACAGCGAAGCGCCGGTACGGTGTACAGCTGACACATCATCGTCACCATCCCCGTCCCCCTTGAAGCTCAACCTACCCCGCCTCAACTCCAGGCAACCGACCGACACGGTAGACAGGTCAAACTTTCGGTCCGTTTTACAGGTTTTGTAAACACTTGCTATGTCCAGTAACACGTCTTTTTCATCTTTAGTGGTACTCGTACGTCTCATGCACAAACATTTTGCAAAATTGGCAACAAAAAACCCAAAACATTTTAAAACTTAAAATGCGTCTTTGCTTTTATCGTGCATGTCATGTTCCCTCTCCGGCGTCAAGCCACTTCCCCCGACACTTGCCCACCCGCTCTGAGTTCTACCTTCTATGGTCTCAACCAATGGGACTGCCAAGTCAACCCTCGAGTGACTCGCTAACCGGCTAAACGCAACTCCCGAGTCACTCATCAGCCGGCTTAAGGCCCCTTGCTGACCCAAGTAACAGTCAGTCGCCCTCGACCTCGGACGGCCACGAACGGATTGGTCCCTAAACGTCTGACTATGCGTTGCCGACGAATACGCTCTGACTTCTACTTGAGACGAGGACCGTGGAATGGAGTGCCGGGGGGATAGTGACACCTCCCAAGCGCACCATCGGGTCTGCAGCGGAGGAAATATCCTGTCGGCTTTTTTTCTGGACTAGACAGTTTTGTTTACAGTCCAACCAGCCCGCTTGACTGCCCACCGATGATGCAGTCTAGTCCATACGATCAGCCTAAACAATAAGTAACAAAAGCCTGGACCCAGAGAACTCCGCTACACACTCCAACTTGGAAGACCGTGTTCAAGCCGTGCTATTATTCGCACCAATCCTCACCTCCCGTTTCCGCCCACTGACAGCTCCATCGAAGGCTTTCATCCTTCCGTCTTTTAGGGAGAGGCACTTATAGTGCACCTGAACACAGTCTTTCAGTATTTTACAACATTGGATTTTACTGTTGTTTTAATCCTAAAAGCGTCCGTTTGTTTTACTAACGGCGCTCCCGTTTTCACAAACTGCTTTGTTGAGTTCCGAGTCACATGGTTTCTCGCGCTTGTGGATTCGCTTCCTACTTTTGTAGCCTGCACAATGCACGTTGGGTTCAGTTGCCCCCAACTGCTATATTGTCCTGTGTTTAATCCGTCGCTTACGTGTGATTGATTACCGACTAGTATCTCAGCGCCACCCAACAATACCACCCAAGAAGAATAGGAAAGCTGAAACTATAACCTTCGCTAGAGTATTTAGGAAAACCACGAATAGTTGAGACCGTAACACAGATTCCTACGATATACCATATTCGAGTTCACTGGAGTGGGACATGGACCTCAGCCTGCTACTCCTATGCGCAGTTCATATGGATGATTGCCTAACCGACCCAGGATCGGGCCTTTAATATCACAGTTCTGGATTTTGATCTAAGTGGCTGAACGCTCTCGATTACGCTAGGTAGACAACATTGAGACTCACATCAGCATCACCTACCCCAGTCCAAATAACGAGTTGTTAGCAGGTTAGTGGTACACGAGGGACGTTGACAGAAGTCATAATAGTGGTTTAACTGTTCACTGAGCTTGGCAATTTGTTGCATGCTGCTCCTATAATCTTGTGCTGCCGTGCTTTTCCAGACGTCAGATCATCTGCACTGATTCATTCCAAGACTTTAGCAAGTGCAGGAAGTAGCATTACCGGGCGGAAATTTGCAGGAATGGCACGACTACCTACTTGCCAGTAGGGGCGACGAACATCCGTTTTCACATTAATGGAGCTTCCTTCAACTCTAGACCGCGCTGATAGAACTTGATCAGTGGTTCAGCCAGATAAATGGCTGCTGTCTACAGAGTTAGTGTGAATTTTGTCTGCTCCAAGAGAAATGTAGGTAAGCAAGAATAACAGCTTCTTCTATAGTTTCAGTAGCAGAGAAATTAGATAAATTGCTGGTATTACAACACAAGCGGACAGAAGATTTGCATACATTACCCTCTGCAATGCACGGGAGCAAGGGATCCGTAAGGCATTGGCCGCTTCTCTTGTTGATCGCCGATTGCCGCCAGGCGTAAAGAATGACAAGATCCAACTCTGCGCCTTGATAATTTCATTGAAGTTCCTGTGTATGGGTTTGCGGTCCGTACAGAATGGTTTCATAAAGTTCTTGCCGACGTGTCCCAACTTTCTGCGGGATCCGTCTGACATAGTAGTTATGCTGTCACATATGCAGTTTACGTTTGGTTATTTGGAGAATCATTGTGGACTCACCAAGACAAACGCAGTCGTGTTCTGTCACTTATAAAGGAAATTGTTTTCTTATGACAATGGAAAGCTAGCTCAGAAACCAATGGAATTTCATCGATTACTCGGACAGTTAAACGGTATTTGTGTGCAGGTAGATGGCCAAACTGTACGTTGATGAAATACGAGATGTTTACCACACTTAACAATGGCTTGTGGAGCTACATCTCATCGCTGCTTGCATTAACATCCTGTAATAGATGGTGGAAAACGTATGGTGTTCTGGTAAGCTTGTGTTCGTTGCTTTGCGTGCGTCACGTGCACAAAGTACATTGTTTGGTCTTGGCGTACCCGTCATATGCTTGGATTGTGACACGCAATCTCAGTTAAGGTAACGCTTGACTTTGAAGTCGAACTCTGCCATTCCCATTACTGGGACCGCATCCAAAATGGAGCGTTTCGGAGTTGCTGCCTTCCATCTTTGCGCTCCACGACCGACCATTTCGTCCTGCTTGGGACTTGTCAGTTAGAGAAAGTCTGAGTTGAGAATGGGATCCGATTCATAATGACTGACGGCTTCCACCTTGGACACTGGGCCAGAGCTCCTCAAGCAACGTCTGTTGGGCCTTAGAGTACCGTGCAAAGCTTCCTTTTCAATCATAAGCATGGGGTAAAGAGCGGGAATTGATGTTGACGGCTGGCGTGCAGTGAATTAAGTGTCGGGCTGCAATATGTATTGCACAGACACCAAACGGGCTACCTATGTAGAATGCCATAAGCTTGAAAGTTAATATGCAGCTAGACGACATTTATGCCAGCCATATGTTCCGTTTTTGAAGGTTGTAACATATGCCACTGCGTTACCCTAGCTGAGCTCAGGCTTTACGCTATGTCCGGTTGCCGGTGGGCATCGCATCTAATCGGTTCGCTTATCAGCTTTTTATGAAAAGACTACGAAAGATCTAAAACCCAAAACGAAGTATGCCAGGCAATTGTTATCTTGGGATACACCTGGAACCGATCAGGAGGCCATTATTTCAGAGGGTTTTGTAAACAAACAGTGCATGTATTTGCTAGATGACGTTTAGCTGTTTGCTTATTTTCTATGTATATGCACTGAACAACTCTTCTCGTGCGTTTGCGAAACTGATAATATGTTGGTAGTTTGCATCATAATTGATACAAGCACCCATTGCGTTTCCGCTAACTGTATCGAAAGAATCGCAGATGGATAAATAAACTGGAACTTAGATCCGTGAAGATGTATGTGTAGATTAACCAGCCTACGCACGTAATTCTCTCGCTTACATAAATTTATCCTAGTCACAAAGTTTCACTGTTAAGGTGTCCATTATATGGCCTCCGGATGCGTACCTCAAATGCCTTAAGCTGGTCCGCAGAGAAGGTGGTATGACTGAGATTCTGCGTTAATCTGATGTAGCATACATTGCGTCTAGTCACCGCAAATGGATTGTGTCTGAGTGAATGAACTATTGCAAACAAATCTAGCCTGGGTTTATTGGATGCGAATGTTAACCAGATGCCAACCGGCCCCTAGTAACTAGCACCTGCAGGTCGCAAATCGTCGATGAATTAGACGGGATGTATCGTATTAATGACAGCGTTTTATCCAAAGATTTTTCCTATTATAAAGCTGTGGCTTATCAAGGGTATGTAGTTCTATCGTATTCACTTATCGTCTCCATTTATAGTATTTTGGTAACGCCATTTGGTTGCGGAGTTCCTGGATTAATAACCCGTCATTCTTGGATGCCAAAAGGTATTGAAAACATGCATTCCCATGATTGTATTTTGGGGCTTCAAGATGTTGTACACGAGGTGGTCTAGAGTCAGCCGGCGACTCAAAAGGAATGTTGGTCGATGATTAAGTGTATGAGCTGTTTGAAAGAATAGTCGATACAGTTGGTGATATTATCAGCTGACCGGAAGGTTGTATAGCAAAATGTAAAAAAATACACTACAGTTCTGCGTCGGGAGCATGTGGTACGGGGGTAAAGGACAAGTTGGGCTGAAAAATTTCAGCTGCGGAGAGAGCTAACGTTCAGTGGCCACAGATGGATATGGACCAGGAAGAAACATGGAAACAGTGTCCGACGAAGAATGCGAGCAGAGACAAGGTTGAAGGATAAAAGATGTCATGAACAGTCAGATTTAGAACATTTCCCGATTGATTGCATCCATAGTGCAATTGATTGCTTCCTAAGGCTCCGCTTTACATCTGCATGCCGAATGAAAATAATCATTGGCACAATTGAATTGTATCCGGAATCATTTCTACGTAGCAAGCGCGTGCAGTGACTTTAGAATTAATCTAGCCCCAAGCAACCAATAATGGTAGAATTAATAAACCTCGCATGAATGTATGATTTGGAGCAGTATGGTGTTGACGAGTGGGCCGACTAGCCTGCTTAATCTGAAGTAAGTTCCATAGAGCATAATCGTACACATTTATCAAAACACCTGTTGCGGCTGGGTATAACTGAACTAGCATGTACCTAAAGGCATGCCTTGCGAGCGGCCCCAGTGGGGGTCGGGGGCTGCGAACACCGTAATGCTACATCCCATTAGCGATTTTATGGCTAGTTTCGCACTGGCGCAGCTCAAGTATTTTGGACGACCTACCAACGCTAGGACGGTGCCGCGTCCGGATAACGAGGCAGTCAGAGGTACATGTCTGCGAATGAACAGGGTCGGTGGGACATGGTTCCGGGCGGCCGTCTGCTGAGTGAGCCAGCGCAGAAATACAACTGTAGCAATTTTGTTACAACCTGAGTAAACACTGCTTTATTACAGCTGGCGTTGCTTACCGTCATAGTGTATGCAATACATCTAATCGCTGGTCCCTGAAACAAATGAGATAATGTGGCCGGACTGTCGGCATTTTGCATCGATGGACTGGCGCAGACCCCACATAAGGTCAACTGACACGCCTCAACTGAATTTGTATATCGTACCCAGTTGTGGTGTGTCCGCACATGGGAATCACTGCATCGTTGCTTGGCAGCTTTGTCTGGTCATTTCATCGACTGTTCTCCAGCAAATGTACTTGGCTGACACAGCATATCGGCGAGCAACACTTCAATGCCTTCCTACGGTAGTTGTATCTGTAACTCCTATAATCCCGCGAGGTCGATAACATTGAATTGCCTACCTAACGGCATGTGAACACGTCGTCCACAAACAAAGATGACAGTAAATGGTATATAACAGGCCAGATAGGTAACGCTTCACATGTTCCGTAGGATGATCGCAAGGAAGAGAAGATGATTAAGTAATGAACGTACCAACGCAGTGGAGTGTGACTTGGTGATTTAGCAGAGAAATTTGCATGATAACTGGTATTATAAGTCCATTTAGTTGCAACTAATTGCTCGCCAAAATTCACATCCGGCACAAAGCGGGACACTCGAGAACACAATTATTATTCTTAAAATCCCATTTATAATTCCGAAAAGGAACATCAGAAAACGAAGGTTCCGGGATGATATTGTTAGGACTACCTACTAGTGCTCGGGCAGGTTCGGTGTGTCTGGATATCAAGACTGTCAAAGGTTTATGACTGCGAATGATCGGGTCTGTGATGCCGAATGTTCTTGCGTGTTTGTGAATAAAGCGATAAAAGTGGCCAGCGCAACTTACCACTGAATTTTGAGTTGACAGGTGGCCGTATGGATACAAGTGAAACAACATGGGCGGAACTATTCTGAGAGTACCAATGCCGTAATACGACCGCGAGATTCTTGTTTCCAGGTGTGTGCGCCGTAAGCCGAACGAGGTACCAAATATTATCCACCCCAAAATTAATGTGAGGCACAGCACTCGAGCTCCAGACAATAAGCGAGCTAGAGGCCAAAGCGCATGACTGGGATGAATGGTGTTTTATTCGGGAAGCGCTCTCACTCGAAAATGTTATCGCTAATCCGACATCAAGGTTATCGTTATCACCTAACTACAAAGGGTGTGGTCCCCGAGTGATGACAGTACCACTGCACTCCGAACTGATGGCAGATCATGTGATCAAAATGTGGCACAAAAAGCGTAAAATGCTGCCATCCGAAATAGGTATGACAATGAAAAGACAATGAAACACTGAGCATGCAATTACCAATACAATTTTGTCACCGTGTAGATCAGAACGGAGACAATACTAAAATACGCCGGCAGCTGAAAGAGAACAGGATGGTCGCCCTCTTGTTGGCGCTGAGAACTCTATACAACAACCTACACTGGCCGTAGGGCCTGCGTCATCGGTCCTACAAAATAAACGACCGGAAGCCGACCATACAAGGGTGGACATAAACACTCACCGGAAACCAGCATTCACAAACACGCTCGTAATCGCCGTTGCCCTCAACTGCTTATATACCAATGCACAAGATATTCTCAGTAAGCTAACCGAACTTCGTATTTGTCAGGCCTCTACGCCCTGTGACGTAGCTTTTGTCACCCAAATATGGCCGAACACGGATATTGAGATTGAACTACCCGATATGACCTACATACGAATCGATCGACCAAGCAGAGGAGGGCGCGTACTCCTGTATTATCGATCCGACATGCATACTGAGATTATTGAGGACCCAGAAACGCAGTCATCGATGCTCTTTGGTGTCGTATGCACCTAAGACGGGTGCTGTGTGTTTAATAGCAATAGTTTACTGCCCTCCAATGTCCACCTTGGAAATGGATCAATGCTTAGCTTCTGCGATGAAGCAAGTCCTAGTACAACCACACAGTCACATCCTTCTAGTGGGGGAATTCAATCTGCACGCAATCATAGTTCCAGCATCGCACAGCGAACAATTCAAGGCGAATTCGCAAGAGGCGACCGCCGGTGTACCTCTATACAACCATGTCATCTCTCCCACGCGATTCCGAACGGGTGACAAACCCACTGTTTTGAATCTTGTGCTGACCAAGGCGGAACTAATGGTCAACACCATAACCATAGATGTACCACTACGCCGTAGCGATTACATGATGATGTTGCTCTTTCGTTCCATCTGTTACTTGGAGTATATCAGCGAGCACAACGTGGAAACCTATGTCGTTACACATTACGATATATTATCAAACCTCGTTCAAGAAACCGACTGATCCTTCCTGGCCGAGCAGCTGCCCGATGTCGCTTCGCTGGCGTTTACCACCCAATTCGCCGAATTAGTGACAAATGCGTCAGAAAGCAAGGTCATTCGCCCGAAGCAAATCAACTCGTTCCTAGGGAGCCGCACTAGAAAATGCATGGGCTTAAGGGATTCAGCCTGATGCGCTTATAAAGTCTGTTCAAGTAACCTGACCTGGGGTGCTTACATCACGAAATCACTGCGTCAAGTTGATCCACGAGGACCAACTCCAGCACCAACAGAAATTGGCAGAAAAATTCAGTACGAATCCCAACTTGCTGTATAAACACGTTAAAAAGCTCCGCAGAATGCAGCGCCGGATCCCGGTTTTAATTGCAACAGATGGTGTTCCACAAACCGCACAAGATGCGGCCAAGCTGCATCACCAACACTTCATCCATACTTTCCGAAGTGAATCAGCATCTCATTCGATTTTGACACAGCTCTTATCCAACCAGGGTTAAAGCACGTATCGTTCACGGCAGCCAATGTGATGAAAAGGATTACGTCATTGCGCGTGCACAGCTCACCTGGCGTGTACGACATCAAAACGAAGGCATTGTATGACAGCGACCACGAACCTTACCATTCCATTAGCTCTGTTTTTTCAACGTTGTCTCAACGAAATGCAGGTTCCCACAATGTGGAAACGTAGACTAATCAATCTTATTTACAACAGTAAAAATAGCACGGAGCCCTCGAACTACGGTGCATTCACTCTCCTCCCAGTTTTATCCGAAGTAATGGAACGTATAATGGCAGAAGCGCACATTAGATACCTTGAGAGCAACAACATGCTAGTGTCACAGTAACATGGATTCCGCCGAAATCGATCCTGCACCACAAACTTGCTTCTAGCCCGAGCAAGCTGGACAGAGTCAGCTGATGCCAGAGTGGGAGTCGACGTTGTCTACCTGGACTTCTCGAAAGCGTTCGATCGTTTGGACCACCGCATTCTCCTGCACAAGCTTCGAAGCTATGGAATCGGTGACCCAGTGCTCGGCTGAATCGGCAACTTCCTCACTCAACGTCAGCTGAATGTGAGAGTCCGCAGCTCAACTTCCGATTCAATTGGCGTCCAGTGTGGCGTGCCCCAAGGATCGATACTGGGGCCACATGTATTACTAACATTCATTAAGAATCTTGCTAGTGTACTGCAGTCGAACTTCTTACTATTTCAGTGGATGCCAAACTTTGGCATGATATTAGGATATCGGATGATCACACGGCATTGCAGAGCGATCTCGACAGGGCTTATGCGTGGTCATCCGATAACCTGCTGCAGTTTAGCGCAGCGAGGTGTAAGTCGTGAACATACGCCATCACCTTACCCATGAATATTGACTTGGGGGCCAACAGTTACAACGTGCTTCTCTAGAAAACGACCACGGCGTGATAGGGCAGGACGAGCACGGTTGCTCGAGGCAGGCTGAAAAGACATGAAAAAGCCAGTCAACATCTTGGACTCTTACGCAGGGTTTTCGAAAATTTCGAGCCATCAATCTTTCCGCAAATGCTGAACTCCTATGTGAGGTCTCACGTGGAATACGTCATCCAGGCCTGGCGTCAAGGGCGCAAGCGCGACATCAATCCTCTTGAAGCTTCACAACGTAGACCGACCAAACTCGTTAGAGGGTTGTTTCATCTCTCCTACCAACACAGACTGCAGTCCCTGAGATTGTACAGTGGTGAATATCGACGTCAGCGAGGAGACCTAATCATGGTTTACTTAATACTGACGAACCCAACTCACCCATATCGTAATCTGTTGCAGCTGAGCCAAAGTACCAACTTAAGAGGTCATCAGCTCAAGCTGGCTACGCACTACAGTCGGCTTGTCGACGTAACGTTTTCTCCCTCCGTGTGTCCCGTGCCTAAAGCACCCCTCTGACTCAAGTCATCCTTGCCCCCACATTAACGCTATTCAAAAAACGGCTTGATGAAACGCTTTTCAACTTCTATTAAATGATATAGTCCGTTCCACTTGGAGGACGAAATAACGCAAACCTAACCATGTGCTTAACGGCCCTCTCTGCAACGTGGCAGTGTAGATACATGCAGAAGTGTCCATGTGATTAGCCTGGATGTGTCTAAACTGCATCAACATACCACATCTGTCAAATGAAGCAATACACGAGTGAGCGTTATCGTTTCCTTTTTTATTTCTCACGGATTTACTGAACTATAACAGCTCTCTATACTATTTTGTGTGTGCACATCCCATACGCATTTTAAACTCTCGTTATGCAGCAGTGCATTTAAATTGATAGATGCTTAACATAGCGATTTACATATTCGATTATTCTTCAAATTTTAATTTTTAACCCAACCATTCTACATGACTTGTCAAGCACATGCCTTTTACTCGTGATAATTGTTCACTGTTTAAGCTAGAATGTTCTTGTCGATACTTCGCATACCACACGAAGCCGTAGTTTATGATTCTGGGGTTCGTTCTCCCCAGCGGGCTCTTCAGTCTTGGTTTCTCAAACTTGAGCTCTTCGTTCGTGAGTACTAGATCAAGTACAGATGGTTTGTTACCGGCTCTGAATCGGGTGGGCGATCTGACATCGCAGAAGATCGGTATGCTTTCCATATTCTCTTGCAGGTCGGGCTTAAACTGCTCATTGGGGGATGCCGGAACTTCCAAATCATGAAGATTGAAGTTCCTGAGATGAGAACATGACTTTATCGTCCTCATAGGACCATTCCCAGGGATAATGCTAGGCGGGAGTCCATCTCTGGATTAGAAATTAGGGGACGATAAACAACGGCCAAAATCAAGTGTCTTTGCGTCAGTCGCAGACTGCACCAGAGTGAGTCTATTACCAGCGTTTCCGGATTGGCCACTGGTTCGAATTGCAAGTCTTTGTGGTAGTATAATATTACCCCCGCCTTTGCTAGGTCGATGGTTTCGGAGATGGGACATACCATTTATCGCGACTTCGGTATCCGTAATTTTTGAGTACAACCGGGTTTCCGTAACGAGTATGAGGTACCAGGCATGTGAAGCTTGACGTATCTGAAGTTCGGCAACCATGTTCAGGAGATCTTGTGCATTGGTGTACATGCAGAAAAGTTGCCCTGTTTTTAGTAATGAATCGTGGGATGAGTGTTTTGGATACAATGTTGTGCCGACCGGTATAAGGTAGGCAACTAATCGTCTTTTGGCTGGGGGATGTCGGACTAATCTGTGTCCGATTCATGGATCCTACCATTACCTCTTTGTTTCTCTCCTTCTATGTAATGTATGGGGTGTGTTTGCCAGTTTCGTTGGCTACTTGATTGCAATTATCTGAACTCTTGTCGGTAAGTGATCGGACTAAGTGGTTGCTCTCCTGTGTTTACTTACCTGATGCTGCTTTGATCCGGAGTTCGGAAGGAAGGATGCTGCGACCCGCATACCATCCCTCCACTACCATTGCTGACATTGTCTAGATTGAAGGACCACTTTCACAATTCTTGGATCACATCCCTTTTAGTTTAGTGATCGGCGCAGCCTCGAGATTGATTGCGCTATGACCTTTTCCAGGAAGAGGGTCTCGCGAATATACGGTCATTGCTCCCGGTCCTGAGTGGCCGCTTCGCGCTCATCATGACTTACGGCTACGGGAATACCGTGTACAAGGATGTTCCTGTCTACGGATTCCTTTCGGTTTTGTCCAATTAGTGCTTCGCCTGTTTGCGCTCGCTTCACGGAACATCCGAGAACAGGCGGATGGAACATGCCATTCCGGAAGCAAGCTCTCGATAACAGGACCACTTCTGCTTCATTGGCAGAAATCAACACAACTAGGAACAGTCTTGGTTCGTCGTAGTGTCGTAAGTTTGGGTGACGTGTAACGAATGTCAAATTGAAGGGCTTAATCATAACACCTACAGTATCACATATGGAGTTCCACTGGTTCACGTCATCGAGTTGTTTTCCTTTTAAGGAATTTGACGTCCATTCTGGAAAGTTGGTGCAGATTACCGCTGGTATACTACGTGCAACTCTGGTTGAGGTCAAGCGACCAGCTGGTCTGTATGCAGTTGATGGAGGCTGTTTAGGTACAGCTACGTCTTCTTCATTTACTATGGGTGCAGTTGGAGTGCCGAAGATCTATGTTTCCGGTCATCTTTGACAGCAACCAAGTTCCAAACACCACTGGTGTCGAAACCCTAATGACTTTTCGGAACCGTTTGGAGGATGGACGAGGCCCTGACCGTGCGCATTGCAATCGAACTGACGGTGGTTGTTTCAGGCATATTTTAGCAACTGGTGGTCTTGGCGTTTAATACCACAGATGATGAATTTTTAGCGCGCTGCCTAGTCTTCCTCAGTTTTAATGCAGTGCTGGATGGGAATAACTGGTATTTACTCTGTCAAGCTTCTACAAATGAATCGTTTTTGTGCTCCTCATTTGTTCAAACATTGCCACTAGTCGTTCGTACCTCTGCGATAATTCATGTACAATCTTTACCAGTAGGATGACTATACATACTGAACGGAACTACAGTGAGCCTGGTTTGCTGTCGTGTAGTTTCAACTGGTTCACTGTGATCTTGGAACATTTGCGATGGAACTTGCCTTGGCAATTGCTACACTGGATTCCGATGCGTACATTTTTATGGCATGAAGGGAGAACACAAACTACTGTCGATCTGAATGCGATAACATAGGCTTTGGATTGGTCCCCACAATCCATTGCGTCGACCGATGGTAATCGCAGAGAGGCCCGAGCACTTATGGTTTCATGCCAGTCGCGTGTGCCTTGAATTGTCTGTATGTTCAAGGTCGTCACGTTCTGTGGGTCTTGCTCAGGCGGGACAGGTTTAAGCGGCCAGGTTGTTCGCGCGGCAAACAGAGCGACTGAGCGATACGGACACAACATGTACGACAGCTAGTTTGATGCATGGTCCACAGCTGTATTTGCTAATTCTCCAGATGAAACGTGTAGTTGACTTTCGTTTGAGACCACAAATATCTCTGTGTAGTTCGTGATTCGGAAAATTCCTCGATTGTATTTTTACGTGAATAGCGCAAAAATCGCAATGTGGAGATGAAAGACGATCTACACAAGATAGGTGCGAAAGATGGAGTGCACTAGGTAACGCAAATAAAACTGCGTCGAATGAGTGTGAACATACGTTTGTGTGAAAAAATACAACAGAGAACGGCAGCAAAACTACGTATTCACAGATGAGTGATTGGAACTGTTAGGGAGCTGGCTACTTAACCCTCAGTTTCATGAATTATGTTAGTTGCCTATTGCTTTGTTTGCGCAGTTACCTGCTTCTCTGCTACATTTTGGACACGCCGCTTTTCCTCAGCCTCATTCAAAATCGCTCACAGCTAATTTCAGCCGTCTCATTCTGTGGACATTCTGATTGGCTTCTTTTGCTCAGCGTTCCTTAGCTTTTTCACGTGGATGTATTATTCAGCCGACACATATTTATTATACCTGTTTTTATTTTTCTGGTGTGTATCATTCTCACTATCAACTGTTCTGGCATTTGTTTAAACGAATCACTTCTCCACACTGACTGGACGCTACTCGTCGTTTTTAATGGTCGCTCACCAGAAGGTTACCCCCAAGGATTAACTCCGCATACACTATTTTCTTTGCCGCACTTCATTGGCTCGTAATTTTCGCGATTCTCATTTGGTTGTTCCATTTTGTGTTTTCTCCACGCCTGTTGGATCTCATGCGTTTAGTAGCTTGGCTTCGCCCTTGTTTGTAAAGCTATATAACTGGTGCCGTGCTGTAATAGACAATCTGTTCATCCCGGCTCATCTTGGACTACTTCTCGCGGTCGTGGGGTGAAGGCGTACTGGGCGTCACAACAGGGACGCAGGTTCGTTTGGGGGCCTTCAAGGTCAACCTGGGCAATGGGTCTCTACGCAGTATCTGGAACTATTAGAATCGCGTCGACACATTCCGGCTGGAAGCGAACAAAAGCAACTCGCGATGGGCCTCAGAGCGAAACTATGTGGTAGCTTGAAGACAGACCGCGAAGCCTGGTGATCACAACGTGCGTCGCAGATCAAAACGGTTGCTGCGTTTGGTAGGCATCGTAAATTATTCTGTTTGACACACGAAACAGGAAACATGATACCGCGTGTTAGCGAGACCATCCGCGACGACAGTAGACCGGCAACCCACAGCTTGTCAAAACGCTTGGATCATTGCGCAAGACATTCTGAAGAGTAGCTTGCTCAAGCAGTTACCATCTTCTTATAGACCCTTGATGGATCATCTCTCTGCATCACTCCCCTGGATCCGCCCTCACCCGCAGAGGTCGAACGTGAGATCAGACGGTTGCATAAGGTCGCAGGGACAGACAGACTTCCTGCAGACCTTTTCAAATTCGGGGAAATAGCCCTTGTGGATGATATGCGCAGCTTACAAGTGAAACGGTAGGAGCAGGAGACTGCACCAAGCGACTGCGGCGGCACCTTCATAGCCCGCGTTCTGAATGCGGCAGTCATTGAAGGATCAGTTTGATCGATTTCATTTCCAAGTGGCTTCTGTCGTCTTCCACGGACAGACTGTTACCCATGAAATTCAGATTCACGGGCAGTAAGCCTAGGTTCGTCGAAATCCGGAGTGTATTTACCACATTGTTATATAACACTAATTGTTGGTACACGGATAAGTTACTGGCAACCCACCGTAGTCGTGTTCCCCAACATCCAAGATGGATCCCATTCAGTAGATCAATACGTCGTTCAGGACTGTCTGCTTAGCCAAGGCGTGTCCGACAAATATGTAAATGTAATAAAAGCGAGATGCGTGCATAGTTCGGACCTATGACAAGCTGTAGTCACGCTTCAGCATCTCCAGCGGTGTAAAACGCGGATGACCGCTATCAGATTTCCTCTAATTTCTGCATCGACGAAGCCATATAAATGGCGTTCATCGGACAAGACAAGGCGTGGAGCTGCTTTCAGACAGGAAAATAATTAAATTGGAGTATGGTGGATGTTTGTGAGTAGTGTAAAGTTCGAAGAAAGTAGAAGCCACGATTAAAATTCACACACAATAATATGCCTCGACGGGGAGTCGAACCCCGGTCCACGAATTTCCGGTCCGTTGCTCTACCACCTGAGCTACCGAGGGCTGACGATTAGGTGCGCAAATTTTAACACATGTCTTCTGCTTGGTGCGCGACGTGTTGCTAATAAGCTCACAGTACCTGTCCTGATGTTGCAGATTGGCTCACTCACCCGTCACTTCCCAATAGACCGAAGTTCCTGTCCTTCAGACGTCCGATGGGCGATGGTAGATTAATGGTGGATGTTTGTGAGTAGTGTAAAGTTCGAAGAAAGTAGAAGCCACGATTAAAATTCACACACAATAATATGCCTCGACGGGGAGTCGAACCCCGGTCCACGAATTTCCGGTCCGTTGCTCTACCACCTGAGCTACCGAGGGCTGACGATTAGGTGCGCAAATTTTAACACATGTCTTCTGCTTGGTGCGCGACGAGCAACGGACCGGAAATTCGTGGACCGGGGTTCGACTCCCCGTGGAGGCATATTATTGTGTGTGAATTTTAATCGTGGCTTCTACTTTCTTCGAAATTGGAGTATGCCGAAGACGTAACCCCAATCTCTGACAGCTCCCTAAACGTGCCAAACAGCACTGGACAGATTAGCACTGGCTGCCAATCGTTTCGGGTTGTGTTTTGCACCGTCGAAATGTAAAGTCCCTCCTTAAGACAGGAAGGGACCTGGTCCTGCGCTGAACGCCTAGAAGTAGTCAGAAATTCACGTATTTTGGCAAGCGTATCAGCACCTGTGAAGTTTACTGAGATCACGAACCGTATTGAAAAAATCAAAGCGCTTTTGCCAATATCCGCCACCTGGGGCGCCGGCGCAACATCACTCGAACTGAAGAGCAGAATTTACCATTCAGCTCTTGCCTTTCACTCTAATATAAATTTTCAGTCGCCACTGACGACTTCACCCCACGACCGCAAGTAGAAGCTCAAAGACGAGCCGGAAAGAGACTTGTATAGATGAAATCACATTTGCTTACATTGTTTTGAAAGCAGAATGAAGGGAAGCTACTAAATCACATTTGAGCCAACCAACAGAAGGAAAACGTCAAATGCAACGGGCGAATAAGCAACCGCTTAACCAAGAGCGAATCGCATATATCCTTACAAAATAACATCATGGTACCACAAGCGTAAAGCGAACATCCATTTATGGTGACGAGCACTGGCCAATCAGAATAAAGAAATTTAGCTTTTAAAAAATGTCAAGAAACAAAGGAGAATAAGAAATGCAGATCCAAAAATTAAAAACTAGTACAATAATCGTGTACCAACTACATATTCCTTTAACATAACCAAGTAGAAAAGTGAGGCAGAGAAAAACCAATAAAAGTGTTTCTTGCAAACGGTACTGCTAAAAATGACATGGAGATGAGCGTCTATTAACAAGGACTTGTGTGTACCAACCGGGCTAACAAAGTGGAGCGTTTAAACAACAATCAAGGAGTAGAAAATAGGCAGGATAAAAAATTGCTGCTGTTCCTTCACAAAACATTCATGTCAAATAGCTACTCTCCTAACAATGATACTACGAAACATGGCCCATCAGGTCGACAGACATAAACAGGCTAGTCATCTTCGATCATCTCTGCGTTCGCAGCATAGCTCATGTCTGGTGAAAGCCCCACGCGACCAATTAGCTTTTCCGGCGTCACATATTTCGTGCAGGAAAAACGAGTGAATCGTTCAGCGCCATTACATCAGACACCAGGCTCCGGTGGTTGGGACACAAGTTGCGCATGTTAACACACGGACTCCCACATCGTGCGTTGTTTGCGCACCTGAGGTTTGGATGGAAGAAGGTAAGCAATGATTTGGTCAAGAGGAATAAAATCCTTCACTCCGAAATTGGCGAAGGTTGGTGTCTCCAGAGTAGTCCAAAGGACTATGAACACAATTGGTTCTACACACTTGTTGACCTAGCTAAGTACCGACCTCAGTGGCCTTTATATAGTTCTGTACATCCCCGTCCCGGTTAATTCCCCTATACAACCACGATTTCACACACCATGGATGGTGTGATACTTATTATATTACAAATAAAGTTCTGTTATTCTGTAATGTTTTGCAGCTTTTCAAAACATCTTTTGCGCTGCAGCACAGTACATATGTTCGTCACCTTCAGGTAATATATAATGACATTCTGATATTCGTTTCTTTCCCGAGCTGAGAAATTGTGCTGTAGACGTTTCGTCACCAGTAGAAATAATGTTAGGAAGGAATACACGAGTCGAACAAGCCAGGACTCCATCACCTCGGCCGGCTATCCAAACACATCCGCCCTGATTGGGGCGAACAGAAAGCCAACCAGGAGAAGCGGCCAATGAACGCTAGGTTGAAGTTCCTTCATTGGCTGTGAGTTAACCTTTCCAGAGCTTTCCACGGTCGCTTTAAATATACTATTCACGAACTTTCCATTTTACCTTATAATGAACGGTGGGATTTGTTAATTCATTCCTGTTGCTCTGCTCGTCCGATTCGTCTTCTCTCTGTCCTGTGGGGGGCCAGCGACTTCGGGGTTTGATTGGCAATCAAGCGTCCATTCAGGCGAGGGACGAACATTCTAGATAACAACGTGAGTGCCTCATTGATTGGCGTACAGGCTTGTTGAGTGCGTCGTCGGCTCTTGATCGATGGGCAAGTGAATCAGTGAGGCACTGCTGGTGTCATCTCGACTGGTGACGAAACGTCTGCAGCTCAGCTCGGAAAACAAAGGAAAACCAGACCTGTCAACCCGAGCTACAAGTACTCCGATTTATGTGATAATGATGATTATCATCTCAACTCCACTTGTCAGATGGGGAAAACGCGAATGTAGACCCATTATGACACTCGATTTTCTCAGATGAGCTGCACAAATTAGCCTCCAGGAAGTGCGAACTGCTACAGTAAATATGCCATTTCACAGACACACTAATCCATAGGACAATTAGCTGAAGCCATGATTTCGACTTGACAGATTACTCTTACAAATTCGCCAGTCCATGCATCTGGTTGGTTTTGCACTCGCTGTCGCGTAGCCGTCTCATTGGTCATGAGCCGTCAACCAATAGGACGTCGGATTAAAGGGTGGAAGGAGAATTGTTCACTGAGGCGATGAAGGGGTGCCGGTCGCACATGCTCGAGAGCAATTCATCCCCAGACCGATGACGGATGGCAGGACGCGGGTGAGACTAGTGAAGCGTTGGGTTAGCGGATGCGCAATCGATCTCAAGTCTTCACAGGTCGCCAAAGTACGAAGCAAATGGACCGAGGATTATGAATGTGGTGCATCAGTCCAGATAAATGTAAACTAGGGTGTTAGAGAGCTGTTGTGCAGACCGTAGCAGACTTGCTTCTGAGTTCCGGATCAAAGCAGTTTCTCCTTAGCAAACATAGGAAAGCAGCCACATAGTCGGACCACCTCCAGATAACAGTTCGGATAACTGCACTCAGCTAGCCAATGAAACTGGCAAGCGCACCCTATACACTACATATAAAGAGAGGAGCAATGTGGTAATGGCGGGATCCCTCGATCTGACGCAGATGAGTTCTTCGTCCCCCCAACCAAAAAAATGATTAGTTACCGACCTTTCACCGATCGACCCAACATCATACCAAAAACGCACACCACACGGCTCATTGCTAAGAACAGAGAAACCTACATGCCTGTACACCAATGCACAAGGTCTACTGAGCAAGCTTACCGAACTGCGGCTGCGTCATGCATCATATGCCTAGGGCCTCATGTTCGTAACGGGAACTTGGCTGCATCCAGAAATCATCGACTCCGGAGTCGCGATAAATGGCATGTTTTGCATTCAAAACAATCACACCTGTAATGGCGGTAGGATAATTGTATACTGCCGTAATGACCTGGTGTGAACCAGGTGAAGATCCGGAAACGCTGCTCAGAGACTCACGCTGGTGCAGTCTGCGACTAAGATGCAATGACGCCTGCCTTTTGGCAGTTGTTTATCGTCCCCCAATGTCCATCCGCCTGACATGGGAAAGTACTTCGACGACGATACAGCCATGTTCTCATCGCCGGCGACTTCAATGTTCATGATTTGCAAGTTCCGGCTTCTCCCAACAAACAATTCAAGACAGACCTGCAAGAACTTATTGCAAGCATTCCGCTCTTCCACCAAGTCAATTCGCCCACCAGATTCAGAACGGGAAATAAGCCATCTGCGTTTGATTTAGTGCTCACGAACGAACAGTTCATGGTTGAGAAACCAAAGATGGAGAGCCCCCTGGGGCGAAGTGATCACGTAACAATACTTTACCACGATGTGTGTTATGCGGAATATCCACAAGAACAAGACTACGACACACTCACAGAACTTGTTAAGGATGGCCTTTGGGATTTTTCGGACAATTGCCTCATTGATATTGCATGTACGGAGTTTGTTAGCAAGTTCAGCGATCTGATTAAATCCACATCTGTAAACAGACCCATTCGTTCTACAAGAACACTATTAATCATTAGAAGCAGAACCCGAAAACGCATGACTCTAAGAGACGCAGCGTGGCATATGTGTAGGGCGATCACTATCCCTGACAACTGGAGCTATTATGTAGTGCATCGTAATTACTCTACCATACATGTCTGTGAGGACAAATTAGTACATCAGCAAAACCTAGCAGAAAAGTTTTCTGCTAGCAACATGCTTCTGTATAGACATGTGAACAGCCTCCGGAATGTGGAGCGTGGTGTCCCCTCACTTCCTTCAGCAAATGGATGTGCTAAGGGTTGCCGAGGATGCATTCCGCGTTCTACGGCTGCAATATGCTTCAATATTTCGATGCACCACCAGCATATGCTACATACCTGTCCCATTCCGCCAGACGCCAATATTCACCCACGTCACTTTTAGTTCAGGGAACGTTTTGAGGAAGCTGATATCTTTGCGCATTCATATTTCCCCCCGGTGTAGACAACGTTTCACCAAAAGCACTTCAAGGGAGAGCTACGCGGATATTTGAGCAATTAGCTCGATTTTCCCAAAGAAGCCTGGATGAACTGCATGTCATCACGTTGAAGAAGGCCATAATCACCCCAAATTTCAAGGGTGGTAGCCGTTCGGATCTCGTCGAATTGCGCCCAATGATTCTCCTCCTAGTGGTTTCAAATGTGATAGAGGTAATCATTGCTGGGGCTCTATTGACCTCCTTTTAAAGGTTTAACATCATAGCACCGGAGCAAGACGGATTTTTCTGCATCGGTCATGTACTACCAATCTGCTGATTGCGCGTGTCAGTTTGACCGAAATAGCCGACAGTGGGACTGGCACTGATGTCATCTACCTCGACTTTTCTAAAGCCTTCGACCACTTGGATCATCGATTCCTTCTCCAAAATCTTCAAGCGTATGGGATTGGGAACCCAGTTCTTGGATGGATAGGAAATTTCCTGCTTCAGGTTCGGGTTATGGATTCATTTACTGGTCCTTTCGATGTGGACTGCGGTGTCCCACAGAGATCGGTGTTAGTGCCGCGCTTATTCCTGGCTTTCATCAATGATGTCGAGCGTGTCTTCAAGTCGAATTTCCTGCTTTTCGCTGATGACCTCAGTAAATGTCGAGCTATCTGCTGTCAGGACGATCATGATGTGGTTCAGAGAGTCTTAGTTGGTGTCTTTGAGTGGTCAAAGGCAAAGCTACTTCCTTTTAACACGAACAAGTGCAAGACTGTACATGTACGCCACAAGCCCACTTTCACATATAAGCTTGGAGACCACATGCTTAAAAGCGCCTCACAAGAGCGCGATCTTGAGGTGGTGGTGCAAGACGACCTCGGCTGTTTAGCGCAACCCTTGAAGGCGACCAAAACCACCAACCAGCATGTTGGCCTCTTACTGAGGGCGTTCGGGCGGTTCGACCCCACCATCTTCCCCCAAATGCTCAGTGCGCATGTGAGGCCCCAGATAGAGTACGCGATGTAGACCTGGCAACCCTGGTTAAAACGCGAACTGGTTGCACTGGAGAGCCCCAACGAAGGGCAACCAAAAATGTGAAAGGAATGCTCCACCTTCCATAACATCTGCGACCGAAAACTCTAGGAGTGTACAGCGGAAGTTATCGTCGTCTACGGGGCGACCTCACTCTGATGTACCAGATATTGAAAGACCCCGATCAGACTTGACGCCACCTGAAGCTTAGTTGCAACACGAAATCAAGGGGTCACCAGCTGGAACTGGCTAGGCAATACAGTCGGCTGGAATGCCGCCGGAACTATTTTACACTTGGAATGTGTCACCGCTGGAATGCTCTTCCGACTTCGTTAGTTCTGCGCCCACGCTGCCAGTTTTAAAAAAGACGAGGCGACGAAGTATTACAACACCGGATTACTTGACCTGCTTTCTGTTCGCTCAGTGACAACAGGACACAGACAAACATTGTGCTCTTCAGACCTCATGAAAGCTGTGTAAACGGATATTCATGCGTGTGTAAACGGATCCATGTGTGTGTTATCGAACCTAACTTGACTTACAATAGATTTAAAGTTACGAACACCGCAGTGAGTCCCCAAGTATGAACCTAAATTTGCTAACAATGTTTTCCCATACTTTGAATTTTCAATAAGATCAGCCTGCGAGACCTGTTAAGCTAAGCTTTTTATCCATATAAAACCATTTCACCCTTGTTCCACTGGAGTTGGGACACTGTAGTACAAGGGGTTGGAGCATGCCCCATCTTATCCCTCTAACAAACCCTGTCGGCGAAAAGAGCTGATATTTATTTCGCATTCCGTCAGAGCCGGTAGTTAGTGTTCTTGCACCTAAAGTTACAAGGTGCTTGTCCGAGTAAGCATTTGCATACGATGGGCACATTGCGCGCACGGGCCAACAGGCGAAAAACAAGTGGCGCAATGTGTCAGCACGTCACAATTTGGTATGGTCAAACGATTAACTCGTATGTAAACCAGTGCACGTAGCCAACGTCACTGATGCGATGACCGCAGCGCACGAAGCTTCCCGACATCAAGAAATGGCGATTGGCTATGTACCAACCTGCGTACTAAGACTTTAATGCGGCTAATAAGGCGACAGTCTTGGTGCATGTTCCACGGATAGCGCCGGTTGTTTTTTAAGGCAAGGGTGACACTTACACAGAATAAGCGAGTGAAATCAAATCGAGAATGTGCTTCATACACCCATGAAGGGTGAACATACAGTTCTGATGTGTGCGCACCACAAGAAAGTTAGTGCTTAACGAGTCCCATAATTGGTGAGGGTGTGGACCGCAATTACGCATGCACCCATGCCACGATGAACTCTGGTGATGCTCTCCGCGCAATATGACGGCCAGCTGTCTTCTCTAGGCGTGTTTTTTGGTGCTCACAGAGGCAAACAGTGTATATGACCGTAAATGGTTTAGCATTGCCAAATATCCTGTTAAAAAATGATTAACATCTTTAACACCTCCGTTCCTTGTCCAGAAGCTATTACATTTCAGTGAAACCCGCGCGTGAAAGTTGGAGTAACCAAAAGGACCGACTTGCATGCCCTCGGCCGTCCCGGTTGGACACACGTGACCCCAAAGTGTTGAAGTGGTGCTTCAGTGCAAGCGCATGGTGGAAGAAACACTCGAGATGTATCGCAAGCATGATAACAAGCTCCCGTCGGAGAATCACTCGGCGTTTAAAACCAGACCCAAGTAAACGGAGGCAGAGCGGAATCATAGAGGCTTATCAACCAGGGAAGCAAACCTTTCTTTTGAGTCGTTAAGTTGCGATGCACGACAGCCTCCCACATCGACTTGCGTAACGACCTCATTAACCAGAACTTGACCACGTGAGCTTCCTATTAGCCGACATGCAGCAGCTCAAAGTTCACTATTAGTCGTTCAGCCAAAAAAAAACGATTACTTGACGACATCACAATGGTCGGCTTGAAATCTCACCGGACACCCACACCTCAAAACACGGGTGTGACATTGGAAACATTATCCTGATTTTACACAAGGCACAAGGGCTCCTCAGTAAGTTTTCTGAGTTTCATTGTCCCAAAGCTTCGATGCCGAGGGACATGATCACGCTACGACCTCAAGTGCATGGACAACACGAATAGGCTTTACGGAAACCGCCTTCTCATGCATTAGGCGCTCAAACGCAGCTTCGGTACTTAGTCCGAAGAGATTACCACAAGTCTCTTCGTCCCAATACCGCGATCAATGCTAGAGTACGGCTCACCTGCATACTGTCCGCTCACTCGGGGCAAGGTAGAAAGCATTGAGCGGGTACAGCATGTTGCCCGTGGGATTGATCCCCAATTTACGGGGTGTGCCGTATGAAGACCGGTGCAGATGACTATGACTTTACACCCTATCGTATCGTCGATGGCGGGTTGACCTCATGATGACACACCGGATACTGCTTTTCGGTGGTTACCGCATGTTGAGACCGCTGCGGCGTATGCGTGTGTAAAGCGTCACATGAGGACAAATACAAGCTTGTAGTACCGAATTTGAATGTGTGGATCAACGTTCCGCAGCACGTAGTTGAGGCAAAGTCGGTGTCGAAAAACAGGAAATTCCTGGACAAACACTTGTCGATATAAAACATATTGAACGCACACTAACATGACGAGTATTTTTACCTAAGTGATAGTAGATAGATCTACACAGGTACTGCTTGCAAACCAGTAAACAGTAAGCGAAACCTGGCTTAACGTCCGTCCTACCAAATGATCGACCAAGTAGGGGCGGCGTCCTTTTGTACCATCACACTTATCTGTACTTCGAACTGGTTAATAACCAGTGTGAATCACCTTGTTATTGGCTTTGGTGTCGCTTGCATCTCAGACGTGACAACACATGTTTGGTGGCCTTTGTATAACGCCCTCACCCACGTCAACTGTAGATATGGCCAAGTGTTTAGCTAATGCTCTGCAGGCGGTTTAAGTACAGGCTTACAGGTACTTACTCTTTGCCGGAGACTTCAACTTGCATGCTGTGGAGGTTCCAGCCAACTTCCGTGAGCAATTGAAAGCCGAACTGCAATAACTAGTCGCTGGCCTACCACTTTATAATCGGAATACCTCACCTAGGAGATTCAGAACAGGCAACAAACCGGCCGTTCAGTGAGGAACGTTTAGTTGACAAAATAACACTGAGCATCCCGTTGGAACGCAGCGATCTTGCGATAGTGCTTTTCCAAGACATCGGAGAGACTGTTATCTAGGTTCGCGAATGCGGACTTCTCTGTGGCAACCTTTTCAGTTGTGAATGTCTGATCATTGATAATCATAATCCGTCACCTTTACCACTTGGTCACTGAGCCATCGTTGCTTCGCACAACGGAAAGATGACGCACACAGTAAGGGAGCTAGTCACGTCGCGAGCTGACCGAATGAAGTGTGCGAAGTAAAGAGAACAATTATCTGGGAGCAGCCATTCGGACCAGATAAGGTTGCCACAGTGGAAGCCGCAGTCGTCAACCTAGGTAACTGTCTCCGGTGCAAAAGAAGTTAGTTGCTAGCCGGTAACGCTGTCCACGAAATGCCATTGTTTTGTTGTCCGCGGCCAAGTATGTGTTAACAAGGCAACGAAATGCACGATCCCGGACAGTGGTGAAATACATGGACGATTGCTTGTCGCTTAAATAAGTCGAGCGGCAAGGTTTCCTCAATTGGTCGTAAAGCCATCATTGTGCCCACATGACATGACCCGAAGGGGCCCGCTGTGCTCGGCACTCGTTGGAAGTTAAGAACCGAATACTGCAAGCGTAGGAGGTGGGGGAAGATTGGAAGCACGTCACCAGTTTGCTTAATGTACATTTCAAAACCTGCCGCAGTTGGATAGTAGTGTTAGAATCCGCGGAACCGAGAGAACCACACCGGGGTGCTCTTCGCAAAGCTATGACAGTAAGTCACGTAGAATCTCTGTTGGAGTGGGTGGCCGAGGAGCAAACAATAACCCTTGAAACACTTTGTTTGCGTCTGAAGGCGGAGTACGAGGTTGAGGTCAGTACCAGTACTGTCGCCAGATAGCTAGACGGTCAGCTGATAATAATGAATAAGTTGCACGCGATTCCCAAGTTAATGAACACTGGAGAATAAAAGGCGATGGAAATCGTTTAGCATCCCACTGCGGAATTTTCAGACAGAAGGGCAACAACCGATGTGGATTGACGAGGAGAATTTCAATCTCTTCTGCGTACGCACTCGGGGCTTTTCACCACGCGGGAGCCGCTCAAAGCATACTGTGGCAAACAGCCATGGCCAAAATGTGCACGTTGTTGGAGCCATGACAAACGACGGGTCGACTGCCTTTTCCGTGTTGCGTGGGGGGTTTCCACAAGCAAAGGTGCGCACAGTGGCTGCGGCAGGTGCTTAATGTCAACGGTTCTCCTTTTATCGAACGGTGTTTGTTGATTTGTGACAATGTCCAGTGCCATGCAGACTTGGAAACCGTTTTCCAAGAAGAACGCTACCGATCCGAGAGGGTGTTACGATTGGCACTATAGTCTCCGGCACTCAACACTATCGAGGGAATCTGGAGTGTAATCAAAAGTTATCTGATGCAAACGATGAGCAGTAGGTATGCGGAAATGCTCCGAAAGGATCCTGATGGTGCAATCAGCAAGAACGAGTGGCGCATTCGTATTCTGGAGCAGGTAATGTCGGAGGCAAGTGCATGTGTCACGCGGCAGCACTAGGAGAAAATTGTGCAGCAGGTGACAATGAGCAATGAACAATTACTTATCACGGGTAAAAAGCATGTGCTTGACAAGTCCTGTAGAATGGTTGGATTAAAAATTAAATTTTGAAGGATCATCGCGTATGTAAATCGTTATTTTAAGCATCTATCCATTTAAATGCACTGCTGCATAACGATAGTTGAAACTGCGGATGGGATGTGCACACACAAAATAGTATGGAGAGCTGTTATAGTTCAGTAAGTGCATGAGAAATAAAAAAGAAAACGATAACGCTCACTCGTGTATTGCTTCATTTGACAGATGTGGTATGTTAATGCAGTTTAGATACATCCAGGCTAATCACATGGACACTTCTGCATGTATCCTCACCGTCACATTGCGGAGAGGGCCGTTAAGCACATGGTTAGGTTTGCGTCATTTCGTCCTCCAAGTGGAACGGACTATATCATGATGAAAAGCGTTTCATCAACGCGTTTTTTGAACAGCGTTAATATACGGGCAAGGATGAGCTGAGTCGGAAGGTTACTCTAGGCACGGGACACACGGAGGGAGAAAACGTTGAGTCGACAAGCCGACTGTAGTGCGTAGGCAGCTTGAGCTGATGACCTCTTAGGTGGGTACTTTGGCTCAGCTGCAACAGATAACGATATGGGTGAGCTGCTTCGTCAGTATTAGGTAAACCATGATTAGGTCTCCTCGTTGACGTCAATATTCACCACAGTACAGTCTCAGGGACTGCAGTCTGTGTTGGTAGGAGATGAAACAACCATCTAACGAGTTTGGCCGCTCTACGTTGTGGAGCTTCAAGAGAATTGATGTCGCGCTTGCGCCCGAGACGTCAGGCCTGGATGACGTATTCCACGTGAGACCTCACATAGGAGTTCAGCATTTGCGGAAAGATTGATGGTTCGAAATTTTCGAAAACCCTGCGTAAGAGTCCAAGATGTTGACTGGCTTTTTTATTTCTTTTCAGCCTGCCTCGAGCAGCCGTGCTCGTCCTGTCCTCTCACGCCGTGGTCGTTTTCTAGAGAAGCCCGTTGTAACTGTTGGTCCCCAAGTCAATATTCATGGGTAAGGTGATGGCGTATGTTCACGACTTATATTTCGCCACGTTGAACTGCAGCAGGTTATCGGATGACCACACATAAGCCCTGTCGAGATCGCTCTGCAATGCCATGTGATCATCCGATGTTCTAATATCACGCCAAATTTTGACATCAACTGCAAATAGTAAGAAATTAGACTGCAGTTCACTAGCAAGATTGTTAACGAATGTTAGTAATACACGTGGCCCCAGTACCGATCCTTGGGGCACGCCACACTGGACGCCAATTGGATCGGAAATCGAGCTGCGGACTCTCACATTCAGCTGACGTTGAGTGAGGAAGTTGACGATTCAGCCGAGCACTGGATCACCGATTCCATAGCTTCGAAGCTTGTGCGGGAGAATGCGGTGGTCAAAACGATCGAACGCTTTCGAGAAGTCCAGACAAACGATGTGGACTCCCACTCTGGCATCAGCTGACTCTGTCCAGCTTGCTCGGGCTACAAGCAAGTTTGTGGTGCAGGAACGATTTCGGCGAAGTCCGTGTTACTGTGACACTAGCATGTTGTTGCTCTCAAGGTATCTAATGAGCGCTTCTGCCATTATACGTTCCATTACTTCGGATAAAACTGGGAGGAGAGTGATTGCACGGTAGTTCGAGGGCTCCGTGCTATTTTTACTGTTGTAAATAAGATTGATTAGTCTACGTTTCCACATTGTGGGAACCTGCATTTCGTTGAGACAACGTTGAAAAAACAGAGCTAATGGAATGGTAAGGTTCATGGTCGCTGTCATACAATGCCTTCGTTTTGATGTCGTCCACGCCAGGGGAGCTGTGCACGCGCAATGACCTGAGTGTTCTCATCAAATTGGCTGCCGTGCGCGTATCGTGATTTACCCTGGTGACCAAGGAATCTATGTCAAAATCGAATGAAATGATGATTCACTTCGGAAAGTATAGATGAAGTGTTAGCGATGCACGTTGGCCACATCTTGTGTGGTTTATGCAGGACCATCTGTTGCACGTAAAGCCGGGATCCGGCGCTGCACTCTGCGGAGCTTGTTGACGTATGTATACAGCAAGTTGGGATTTGTACTGAATTTTACCGCCAAGTTCTGTTGGTGCTGGAGTTGCTGCTCGCGGATCAACTTGACGCAGTGGCTTCGTGGTTTAAGCACCCCAGGTCAGATTACTTGAACAGAATTCGTAAGCGCACCAGGCTGAATCCCTTAAGCCCATGCATTTTCTAGTACGGCTCCTTAGGAACGAAGTGATTTGCTTCGGGCGAAGGACCTTGCTTTCTGACGCATTTGTCACTAGTTCGGCGAATTGGGTGATGGACGCCAGCCAAGCGACAACGGGAAGCTGTTCAGCTAGGAAGGATCAGTCGGTTTCTTGAACAAGGTTTGATAATATATCGTAATGTGTAACGACATAGGTTTGTACGTTGTGCTAGCTGATATACTCCAAGTAACCGATGTAACTAAAGAGGAATATCATCATGTAATGGCTACGGCGAACTGGTACATCTATGGTCATGGTGTTGACCATTAGTTCCTCCTTGGTCAGCACAAGGACCAAAACAGTGGGTATGTCACCAGTTCGGAATCGCGTGGGAGAGATGACATGGTTTTACAGAGGTACGTTGGCGATCACCTCTCGTGAAGCTGCCTTGAATTGTTCGCTGTGCGATGCTGGAACTATGATTGCGTGCTGGTTGAATTCCCCCACTAGAAGGATGTGACTGTGTGGTCGTACCAGGACTCGCTTCATCGCAGAACTTAGTCACTGATCCATTTCCAAGGTGGACATCAGAGGGCAGTAAACTATTGCTAGTAAACACACAGCACCCGTCTTAGGTGCATACGACACCAAAGAGCATCGATGACTTGCGTTTCTGGGTCCTCGATTGTTAAAAAGCTGGCTACTTA
>OX104060.1:57071728-57177527 GCA_944474145.2 Dicrocoelium dendriticum
GTCACATCCTTCTAGTGGGGGAATTCAACCGGCACGCAATCATAGTTCCAGCATCGCACAGCGAACAATTCAAGGCAGCTTCACGAGAGGTGATCGCCAACGTACCTCTGTAAAACCATGTCATCTCTCCCACGCGATTCCGAACGGATGACATACCCCTGTTTTGGACCTTGTGCTGACCAAGGAGGAACTAATGGTCGACACCATGACTACAAATGTACCACTTCGCCGTAGCGATTACATGATGATGTTGCTCTTTCGTTACATCGGTTACTTGGGTATATCAGTTGGCACAACGTACAAACCTATGTCGTTACACATTACGATATGTTATCAAACCCCGTTCAAGAAACCGACTGATCCTTCCTAGCTGAACAGCTTCCCGTTGTCGCTTGGCTGGCGTCTATCACCCAATTCGCCGAACTAGTGACAAATGCGTCAGAAAGCAAGGTCCTTCGCCCGAAGCAAATCACTTCGTTCCTAAGGAGCCGTACTAGAAAATGCATGGGCTTAAGGGATTCAGCCTGGTGCGCTTACGAATTCTGTTCAAGTAATCTGACCTGGGGTGCTTAAACCACGAAGCCACTGCGTCAAGTTGATCCGCGAGGACCAACTCCAGCACCAACAGAACTTGGCGGTAAAATTCAGTACAAATCCCAACTTGCTGTATACATACGTCAACAAGCTCCGCAGAGTGCAGCGCCAGATCCCAGGTTTACGTGCAACAGATGGTCCTGCATAAACCACACAAGATGTGGCCAACGTGCATCGCTAACACTTCATCTATACTTTCCGAAGTGAATCATCATTTCATTCGATTTTGACATAGATTCCTTGGTCACCAGGGCTAAATCACGATACGTTCACGGCAGCCAATTTGATGAGAACACTCAGGTCATTGCGCGTGCACAGCTCACCTGGCGTGGACGACATCAAAACGAAGGCATTGTATGACAGCGACCATGAACCTTACCCATTAGCTCTGTTTTTTCAACGTTGTCACAACGAAATGCAGGTTCCCACAATGTGGACACATGGACTAGTCACTCCTATTTACAACAGTAAAAATAGTACGGAGCCCTCGAACTACCGTGCAATCACTCTCCTCCCAGTTTTATCCGAAGTAATGGAACGTATAATGGCAGAAGCGCTCATTAGATACCTTGAGAGCAACAACATGCTAGTGTCACAGTAACACGGGCTTCGCCGAAATCGTTCCTGCACCACAAACTTGCTTGTAGCCCGAGCAAGCTGGACAGAGTCAGCTGATGCCAGAGTGGCAGTCCACATCGTTTATCTGGACTTCTCGGAAGCGTTCGATCGTTTTGACCACCGCATTCTCCCGCACAAGCTTCGAAGCTATGGAATTGGTGACCCAGTGCTCGGCTGAATCGGCAACTTCCTCACTCAACGTCAGCTGAATGTGAGAGTCCGCAGCTCAACTTCCGATCCAATTGGCGTCCAGTGTGGCGTGCCCCAAGGATCGATACTGGGGCCACGTGTATTACTAACATTCGTTAACAATCTTGCTAGTGAACTGCAGTCTAATTTCTTACTATTTGCAGTTGATGTCAAAATTTGGCGTGATATAAGAACATCGGATGATCACATGGCATTGCAGAGCGATCTCGACAGGGCTTATGTGTGGTCATCCGATAACCTGCTGCAGTTCAACGTGGCGAAATATAAGTCGTGAACATACGCCATCACCTTACGCATGAATATTGACTTGGGGGCCAACAGTTACAACGTGCTTCTCTAGAAAACGACCACGGCGTGAGAGGACAGGACGAGCACGGCTGCTCGAGGCAGGCTGAAAAGACATGCAAAAGCCAGTCAACATCTTGGACTCTTACGCAGGGTTTTCGAAAATTTCGAGCCATCAATCTTTCCGCAAATGCTGAACTCCTATGTGAGGTCTCACGTGGAATACGTTATCCAGGCCTGGCGTCTCGGGCGCAAGCGCGACATCAAATCTCTTGAAGCTACATAATGTAAAGCGACCAAACTCGCTAGAGGATTGTTTCATCTTTCCTACCAAAGCAGATTGCAGGCCCTGAGATTGTACAGTGGTGAGTATCGACGTCAACGAGGAGACCTAATCATGGTTTACCTAATACTGACGAAGCAGCTTACCCATATCGTTATCTGTTGCAGCTGAGCCAAAGTACCAACCTAAGAGGTCATCAGCTCAAGCTGCCTACGCACTACAGTCGGCTTGTCGACTCAACGTTTTCTCCCTCCGTGTGTCCCGTGCCTAGAGTAACCTTCCGACTCAGGTCATCCTTGCCCGTATATTAACGCTATTCAAAAAACGCGTTGATGAAACGCTTTTCATCATGATATAGTCCGTTCCACTTGGAGGACGAAATGACGCAAACCTAACCATGTGCTTAACGGCCCTCTCCGCAATGTGACGGTGAGGATACATGCAGAAGTGTCCATGTGATTAGCCTGGATGTATCTAAACTGGATTAACATACCACATCTGTCAAATGAAGCAATACACGAGTGAGCGTTATCGTTTTCTTTTTTATTTCTCATGCACTTACTGAACTATAACAGCTCTCTACTATTTTGTGCGTGCACATCCCATCCGCAGTTTCGACTATCGTTATGCAGCAGTGCATTTAAATGGATAGATGCTTAAAATAACGATTTACATACGCGATGATCCTTCAAAATTTAATTTTTAATCCAACCATTCTACAGGACTTGTCAAGCACATGCTTTTTACCCGTGATAAGTAATTGTTCATTGCTCATTGTCACCTGCTGCACAATTTTCTCCTAGTGCTGCCGCGTGACACATGCACTTGCCTCCGACATTACCTGCTCCAGAATACGAATGCGCCACTCGTTTTTGCTTATTGCACCATCAGGATCCTTTCGGAGCATTTCCGCATACCTACTGCTCATCATTTGCATCAGATAACTTTTGATTACACTCCAGATTCCCTCGATAGTGTTGAGTGCCGGAGACTATAGTGCCAATCGTAACACCCTCTCGGATCGGTAGCGTTCTTCTTGGAAAACGGTTTCCAAGTCTGCATGGCACTGGACATTGTCACAAATCAACAAACACCGTTCGATAAAAGGAGAACCGTTGACATTAAGCACCTGCCGCAGCCACTGTGCGCACCTTTGCTTGTGGAAACCCCCCACGCAACACGGAAAAGGCAGTCGACCCGTCGTTTGTCATGGCTCCAACAACATGCACATTTTGGCCACGGCTGTTTGCCACAGTATGCTTTGAGCGGCTCCCGCGTGGTGAAAAGCCCCGAGTGCGTACGCAGAAGAGATTGAAATTCTCCTCGTCAATCCACATCGGTTGTTGCCCTTCTGTCTGAAAATTCCGCAGTTGGATGCTAAACGATTTCCGTCGCCTTTTATTCTTCAGTGTGTTCATTAACTCGGGAATCGCGTGCAACTTATTCATTATTATCAGCTGACCGTCTAGCTATCTGGCGACAGTACTGGTACTGACCTCAACCTCGTACTCCGCCTTCAGACGCAAACAAAGTGTTTCAAGGGTTATTGTTTGCTCCTCGGCCATCCACTCCAACAGAGATTCTACGTGACTTACTGTCATAGCTTTGCGAAGAGCATCCCGGTGTGGTTCTCTCGGTTCCGCGGATTCTAACACTACTATCCAACTGCGGCAGGTTTTGAAATGTACATTAAGCAAACTGGTGACGTGCTTCCAATCTTCCCCCACCTCCTACGCTTGCAGTATTCGGTTCTTAACTTCCAACGAGTGCCGAGCACAACGGGCCCCTTCGGGTCATGTCATGTGGGCACAATGATGGCTTTACGACCAATTGAGGAAACCTTGCCGCTCGACTTATTTAAGCGACAAGCAATCGTCCATGTAGTTCACCACTGTCCGGGATCGTGCATTTCGTTGCCTTGTTAACACATACTTGGCCGCGGACAACAAAACAATGTCATTTCATGGACAGCGTTACCGCATAGCAACTAACTTCTTTTGCACCGGAGACTGTTACCTAGGTCGGCGACTGCGGCTTTCTTTGTGGCAACCTTATCAGGTGGAGTCGCTGCTCCTGGATAATAGACCTCTTTAGTTCGCACACTTCATTCGGTCAGCTCACGACGTGACTAGCTCCCTTACTGTGTGCGTCATCCTTTCCGTTGTGCGAAGCAACGATGGCTCAGTGACCAAGTGGTAAAGGTGACGGATTATGATTATCAATGATCAGACATTCACAACTGAAAAGGTTGCCACAGAGAAGTCCGCATTCGCGAACCTAGATAACAGTCTCTCCGATGTCTTGGAAAAGCACTATCGCAAGATCGCTGCGTTCCAACGGGATGCTCAGTGTTATTTTGTCAACTAAACGTTCCTCACTGAACGGCCGGTTTGTTGCCTGTTCTGAATCTCCTAGGTGAGGTATTCCGATTATAAAGTGGTAGGCCAGCGACTAGTTATTGCAGTTCGGCTTTCAATTGCTCACGGAAGTTGGCTGGAACCTCCACAGCATGCAAGTTGAAGTCTCCGGCAAAGAGTAAGTACCTGTAAGCCTGTACTTAAACCGCCTGCAGAGCATTAGCTAAACACTTGGCCATATCTACAGTTGACGTGGGTGAGGACGTTATACAAAGGCCACCAAACATGTGTTGTCACGTCTGAGATGCAAGCGACACCAAAGCCAGTAACAACTTGAGTCACACTGGTTATTAACCAGTTCGAACTGCAAATAACTGTGATGGTACAAAAGGACGCCGCCCCTACTTGGTCGATCATTTGGTAGGACGGACGTTAAGCCAGGTTTCGGTTACTGTTTACTGGTTTGCAAGCAGCACCTGTGTAGATCTATCTACTATCACTTAGGTAAAAATACTCGTCATGTTAGTGTGCGTTCAATATGTTTTATATCGACAAGTGTTTGTCCAGGAATTTCCTGTTTTTCGACACCGACTTTGCCTCAACTACGTGCTGCGGCACATTGATCCACACATTCAAATTCGGTACTACAAGCTTGTATTTGTGTCCTCATGTGACGCTTTACACACGCATACGCCGCAGCGGTCTCAACATGCGGTAATCACCGAAAAGTAGTATCCGGTGTGTCATCATGAGGTCAACCCGCCATCGACGATACGATAGGGTGTAAAGTCATAGTCATCTGCACCGGTCTTCATACGGCACACCCCGTAAATTGTGGATCAATCCCACGGGCAACATGCTGTACCCGCTCAATGCTTTCTACCTTGCACCGGGTGAGCGGACGGTATGCAAGTGAGCCGTACTCTAGCATTGATCGCAGTATTAGAACGAAGAGACGTCTGGCAATTTCTTCGGTCTAAGTACCGAAGCTGCGTTTGAGCGCCTAATGCATGAGAAAGCGGTTTCCGTAAAGTCTATTCGTGTTGTCCATGCACTTGAGGTCGTAGCGTAATCATATCCCTGGGCGTCGAAGCTTTGGGACAATGAAACTCAGAAAACTTATTGAGGAGCCCTTGGGCCTTGTGTAAAGTCAGGAGAGTGTTTCCAGTGTCACACCCGTGTTTGGAGGTGTGGGTGTCCGGTGAGATTTCAAGCCGACCATTGTGATGTCGTCAAGTAATCGTTTTTTGGCTGAACGACTAATATTGGACTTTGAGCTGCTGCATGTCGGCTGATAGGAAGCTCACGTGATCAAGTTCCGGTTAAAGTGGTCATTATGCAAGTCGATGTGGGAGGTTGTCGTGCATCGCAACTTAACGACTCAAAAGAAAGATTTGCTGCCCTAGTTGATAAGCCTCTGTGACTTCGCTCTGCCTCGGTTGCCTCGGGTCTGGTTTTAAACGCCTTCGAGTGATTCTCCGACGGGAGCTTGTTATCACGCTTGCGATACATGTCGAAAGTTTCTTCCACCATGCGCTTGCACGGAAGCACCACTTCAACACTTTGGGGTCACGTGTGTCCAACGGGGACGGCCGGGGGCATGCAAGTCGGTCCTTTTGGTTACTCCAACTTTCACGCGCGGGTTTCACTGAAATGTAATAGCTTCTGGGCAAGGAACGGAGGTATTAAAGATGTTAAACATTTGTTAACAGGATATTTGGCCATGGTAAGCCATTAATGGTCACATACACTGTTTGCCTTTGTGAGCACCAAAAAAACACGCCTAGAGAAGACAGCTGGCCGTCATATTGCGCAGAGAGAATAGTACATCACCACTTCATCGTGGCATGGGTGCCTGCGTAATTGCGGTTCACACCCTCATCAATTATGGGACTCGTTAAGAACTAACTTTATTGTAGTGCGCACACATCAGAACTGTATGTTCACCCTTTATGGGTGTATGAAGCTATTAGGAGAACAGCTATTAGACATTCATTTATTGTGAACGAGCTTAATAGCTATTCTTTACCCTTCCTATTTTCTACTTCTTGACTGTAGTTTAAACGCTCTACTGGGTTAGCCCGATTGGTACACCCACGTCGTTGTTAATGGACGCTCATCGTCATGTCCTTTCCAGCAGTGCCATTTGCAAGAACACATTCCATTGGTATTTTTCTTCTCATCACTGTTCTACTTGGTTATGTTAAAAGAATATTTAGTTGTCACTCGACTATTGCACTAGTTTTTAACTTTCGGGTCTGTATTTCTTGTTCTCGTTTGTCTCGTGACTTTTGTTTAAACGCTTCATTTCGTTATTCTGATTGACCAGTGCCTGCCACCGTAAATGGATGTTCCCTTTATGCTTAGATTCCCATGATGCTATTTTTAAGGACATGCGCGATTCGCTCTTACGCACACGGTTGCTTATTCGCCGTTGCATTTGGCGTTTTTCCTTCAGTTGGTTGGCTCAAGTGTATTTTAGTAGCTTCCCTTCATTTTGCCTTCAAAACTATATAAGCAACTGTGATTTCGTGTATACCATTCTCTTTCTGGCTCTTCTTTGGAATTCTTCTTGCGGTCGTGGAGTGAAGGCGTCAGCGGCAGCACAACAGAAGCACATTCTCGATTTGATTTCACTCGATTATTCTGTGTAAGTGTCACCCTTGCCTTAAAAAAAACCGGCGCTATCCGTGGAACATACACTAAGACTGTCGCCTTATTAGCCGCATTAAAGTCTTAGTACGCAGGTTGGTACATAGCCAATCGCTATTTCTTGATGTCGGGAAGCTTCGTGCGCTGTGGTCATCGCATCAGTGACGTCGCCTACGTGCACCGGTTTACGTACGAGTTAATAGTTTGACCATACCAAATTGTGACGTGCTGACACATTGCGCCACTTGTTTTTCGCCTGTTGGCCCGTGCTCGTAATGTGCCCATCGTATGCAAATGCGTAGTCGGACAAGCACCTCGTAACTTTAGGTGCAAGGACACTAACTACCGGCTCTGACGGAATGCGAAACAAATATCAGCTCTTTTCGCCGACAGGGTTTGTTAGAGAGATAAGATGGGACATGCCCCAACCCCTTGTACTACAGTGTCCCAACTCCAGTGGAACAAAGGTGAAATGGTTTTATATGGATAAGAAAAAAAGATTAGCTTAACAGGTCTCGCAGGGTGATCTTATTGAAAATTCAAAGTATGGGAAAACATTTTTAGCAAAGTTAGGTTCATACTTGGGGACTCACTGCGGTATTCGTGACTTTAAATCCACTGTAAGTCAAGTTGGGTTCGATAACACACACATGGATCCGTTTACACACACATGAGTATCCGTTTACACAGCTTTCGTGAGGGCTGAAGAGCACAATGTTTGTCTGTGTCCTGTTGTCACTAAGCGAACAGAAAGCAGATCAAATAATCAGGTGTTGTAATACTTCGTCGCGTCGTCTTTTTTAAAACTGGCAGCGTGGGCGCAGAACTGAAGAAAGTCGGAAGAGCATTCTAGGGGTGAAACATTCCAAGTGCAAAATAGTTCCGGCGGCATTCCAGCCGACTGTAATGCCTAGCCAGTTTCAGCTGGTGACCCATTGATTTCGTGTTGCAGCTAAGCTTCAGGAGGTGGCGTCAAGTCTGATCGGGGTCTTTCAAGATCTGGTACATCAGAATGAGGTCGCCGCGTAGACAGCGATAACTTCCGCTGTACACTCCTAGAGTTTTAAGTCGCAGATACTATGGAAGGTGGAGCATTCCTTTCACGTTTTTGGTTGCTCTTCGCTTAGGCTCTCAAGTGCAACCAGTGCGCGTTTTAACCAGGGTTGCCAGGTCTGCAACGCGTACTCTATCTGGGGCCTCACATAGCATTGAGCATTTGGGAAGATGGAGGGGTCGAACCGCCCGAACGTCCTCCGAAAGAGACCAACGTGCAGGTTGGCGGTTTTGGACGCCTTCAAGGATTGCGCTAAACAGCCGAGGTCGTCTTGCACCACCACCCATCCGCTCTTGGGGCGGTCTTCAACATGTGGTCTCCAAACTTATATGCTAAGTGGAATTGTGGCGTCCATGTACAATTTTGCACTTATATACGTTAACGAAGCAGATTTGCCTTTGACCATTCCAAAGCACGGTCTAATTCTTTGCAGTATTCGTGATCGTCCTGACAACCGATCGCTCGCCATATCTTGATGTCACCGGCAAAAAGCAGGAAATTCGACTCGATGACACGCGCGAAATCCTTGATGAAGAACAGGAATAGGCACGGCCCTTACACCGATCCCTGTGGGATACTGCAGTCCACGTTGATAGGAGCAGAAAACAAATCCCTAACACGAACTTGAAGCCGCCGCTGAAGGGGGAAGTTTCCTATCCAACTAAAGACCATGTCACCAATTCTGTGTGTATGCAGCTTTTGTAGAAATATTTGGTGATCTAAGCTGTCGAAGGCTTTAGAGAATCGAGGTAGATGACACCGGGGCCGGTCCAACTGGCAGCTATTTCGGTCCAACTGCAACCCGCAATCAGCTTTTTAGTACATAGCCGATGATGGCGGATTGCATCTTGTCTTTGCGCAATGATTCTGGACCTACATAGTAGCCCATTAGCACCTCATCAATGATAGACTCCATCAATTTTGACAGAAGCCGGAGGAGAATAACTCGGCCATATTCGTCACGTTTCGAACGGTTGTCACCCTTGAAAATTAGTGTGTTTGTATCGTGCTTCCACCTGTTGGGGACCTGCTGTTCATCCAGTTATTTTGGAAAAATCGCGATAATTGCTCAGCTATTCTCATAGCTACTACCTGAAGTGTTTTTGGAAGAATGTTGTCAACATTGGGGGAACTGTGGGTGCGCAAAGACATCAGCTTCCTCAAGAAGGTCGCTGAACTACAAGTGATATGTGTGAATATTGGCGTCGAGCGAAATTGAACAGATATGTGACATATGCTGGTGGCGCATCGAAATATTGAAGCTTATTGCATCCATAGAAATTTGACTACATCCTCAGCAGTTTGAGCGCAACCATTTACTGAGGTGAATCGTTTAACGCCACACTCCATATTCCCAAGGCTATTAACATACCAGTACAGAAGCTTGTTGTTATCAAAAAACCTTCAGGTGAGCTCTGTTGATGTACTAATTTATCCTCACGTACAAATGTGACACAGTAATCAGGAAGGGCTACAGGGTGGCTTCATTTAGCAGGGTTAGGATTCGCCCTATACACATGCCATACTGCGTCTCTGAGCGCCATGCGTTTTCGGGTTCTGATCCTAATACTTGATGGTGTTCGTATAGAACGAATGGGTCTGTTTACAGATGCGGATTTAATCAGATCGCTGAACTTGCCAGCAAACTCCGTCCATGCAGTATCAATGGAGCAATTGTCCGAAAAATCCCAAATGGCATCCCCAACAAGTTCTGTGAGTGTGTCGTAGTGTGTGATTGTTCGAAACAAGTCACTATGTTCTTGTGGATATTCCGCATAACACATAGTCGTAAAGTATTGTTACGTGATCACTTCGCCCCAGAGGGCTCTCCATCTTTGGTTTCTCGATCATGAGCTCTTCGTTCGTGAGCACTAAATCAAGCACAGATGGCTTATTTCCCGTTCTGAATCTGGTGGGCGAACTGACATGGCTAAAGAGCGGAATGCTTGCAATAAGCTCTTGCAGGTCTGCCTTGAATTGTTCGTTGGGAGAAGCCGGAACTTCCAAATCGTGAACATTGAAGTCGCCGGAGATGAGAACATGGCTGTATCGTCGTCGAAGTACTTTCCCCAATACTAATGTCAGGCGGGAGTCCATCTCTGGGGTGGACATTGGGGGACGATAAACAACTGCTGAAAGGCAGGTGTCATTGCGTCTTAGTCGCAGACTGCACCAGAGCGAGTCTCTGAGCAGCGTTTCCGGATCTTCCACCGGTTCACACTGCAGGTCATTACGATAGTATAAAATTACCCCACCGCCATTACAGGTGCGATTGTTTCGAATGCAAAACATGCCATTTATCGCGACTTCGGAGTGGGTGATTTCTGAATGCAGCCAAGTTTCCGTTACGAATATGAGGCCCTAGGCATATGATGCATGACGTAGCCGCAGTTCGGTAAGCTTGCTCAGTAGACCTTGTGCATTGGTGTACAGGCATGCAGGTTTCTCTGTTCTTAGCAATGAGCCGTGTGGCTGAGTTTTTCAAACTCAGCCAGCCTACAGCAGGGGCATCACAGATGCTTCCGAAGTGAGAGACAATGGTACAAACGCCACCACGAGAAACGAGTAAGTTCAGACCAGGGGTGTCCAAACTTTTTGCAATGAGGGCCACATTTTGTGAGGTAAAAATATGTCGGGCCATATTCAGTCTATCATTAAGATAATAACAAGTTACACGTGTAGGAAAAACGTCTAGGCTTGTATTTATTATTTCATGATAAGGAAGGTTGAAATGTTAATGGACATTCCTGATTTAGACCATATTCTGCATTGTTTCAGAAAAAATGCGGTAAAGCATCAACCGGTACCTAGGACCGTAGATGCGAGTTATCAACCAACTCGGTGAGAGGCGATACGAGCTGGAAAAACTGAACCGGAACAATGCACCTGGTCCTGACGAGCTATGTCTGCCACTGCTGAGGTGCGGTGGCAACTGCTCTGACTACTTTGACCGGTACAAGAAGTGTCCGGCTAGCGAGTGTCAATCTTCATGTCAACCGTTGATGGGAGTCGAATAATGCTTTGTGAAAAGCATCGTTTTTATCTAAACTACCTGTGAGCACGATGTGGCGGCCATCTGATACTCGCCAGAGTCAAAACCAATCTGACCTCTGTCTCGGTATAGTGCAATAACAGATTTAGACTCATCTAAGCGTTCGAACATGGTCTTTACAAAAAGCCAAGCATAATGGTTTTCTTCAACCTGAGTAATAAATTGGACTCAATTGGCCACACCCATTTCGGTTGTGCATGAGGGAGCGTTCCTCTTCGCTGGGTTCAGCACAACAAGTGTAATGCGGCAGGATTATCAGAACTTTCCATTTACACCCAATTTTGTGTATAAAACGGTGGTAAATGACCGTCCTTTTTACGTTTTTCTTACGTAGGTAACCGACTACCAAACCTAGAGTACACGGACGAGGTTAAGCTGCAATGCAATCGCTGTTGAATGGGTTGATGCACAAAGCCTTAGGCTTTGGCGTGTGGTTCACACCTTCAAAGCGCTTAAAAAAGTTACAGAACGGACCGAGATCCTCAGCCTCAGAAACCACCAAACGAGGTGGTTGGTCGCTTCATTTATCTAGGTGGCTGTGTCGCCCCCGACAACCTAACCACCGAAGAGGTGACTGTTTGTGGGTCAACCTCCAACCACATATGGAGCGGTGAAGATACGCATAAGAAAAGAGTGCGCAACGAGGCAAGACAATTGAGCGCTGAAAACATCAAAATATTGACCGTAATCGAAGCCTGAAAAATAATGCCACCTACAAGGAGAATCGCATAGCGTTGGGCAACAAAACTTCCGGTGTTGCAGTGCAACGCTTGTTGAACTCCAGCGGTCTAAGCCTACTTTTGGCCGGATTGGATTACTAAAGTGTATACTCCGCATAAATAGCGCGTCTAGCTGTTTAAATGCGAGGCGATCAGTCAATGATGTGACGAATCCTCAAGCCGACAAGACAAGAAGGATGTGTGTATGTTGGCTTCTGGACGGGTTCCCAGAGGTCGGGGTGCGTCCACGAAGCAAATGGCACTTTTGCACACGTCCCTTTAGTTCTGGATCCTACCGTCGGTATCATTTTGCCCAAACCTCCTGAATTTGCAATACTTTTTCTCATGACTATTAATAGCACTGCCACTTTGGTGAAGTGGGCTGAGGTAGCTTGATCAGTCGCACTTTAGTGCACAGATCAAGGTCGATCACTAAATTGGAGTTAGAGAAAAACGATTTTACGATTTATCGTAAACGGCGGAGAGAAATCCTGGCGAGTAAGTTATCGCAATTACATGAAAACGGTTCTGGCATCCGCATTAAGTTAAATAATTTCAATGGGAGGAGCAGAAGATAGATGAGGTGCAACAAATACTACTGACTTCTAACCTCAAAATTTAGTTAGTTAACAGCGTGTTGGCAGATCAAAGTTAGTCTACAGTGTAGTGAATGCAACATCGGAGAAGTCTAAGAGGCGGGAAAAACAACGAAAGATGCAACACTTCAGTATTATTTCACGATATCGTGATGAAAAACACCAGTAGAAAAGATGCTTATCATACATACGGGGGGACCACCTTATGTACAAAGAAATCAGATTAGACTTGTATATCGATGAACGCCGACCCGGGAAATCGGAAAGGCAAAGGCTGTTCAGTAGGGTATTTACAAAATAGGGACAAGATGGAGCTTTGATGTACAAGACGGAAGAAGAACAGAGATCAGGGAACAACAGAACAATGGGGTGAACGACAGGAAAAGTGAGCGCTGAATCGGAGGTTGCCCGATTCACGTGAACTGACTGAAGAGCAAGATGTACAGGTTGAAGAATAGACGATGTTTTAAGGGGAACTTTTGGACGATAGTGGACAGGGACAGAGAGGAGTGTTATGTACAGCTGCCGTAGCACTGCCATCTCACGACGGCCCTTTGAATAGTAGGAGGATTGTTATTCAATCTATCTGTACATTATCGTAGTTTGCATTAACAGAAATTCTTAATAGCACGCACATCACAAAGAGATGCACGCCAATGGAAGCTGAAGAAATTTGGGAACGGAAGTAGATCTGACATGGTTGAGGGAAAAAATGTTAGGTGAAAGACTCAACAGCTTGATACAACTGACAAAGAATGAGCATATGAACAGGAAGGCAAGAACGACGATCACTTGTCACTGGATTCACAGTAAGCCAAGATAAGGCATTGTAGGCTTCCAGAACATATCGCAGCACATCACATGTACTAGTAGAATCAAGTAGATGATTAGGGCGATCCGAGGAAGTGACGTTAGGGACGCCGCCCGGACCGGTGCTGGGAGGCGGGGCTGATGCTCCAACAGCTGCAGCAGCAGCATCATCCACACCGACAAGACTCATTTGCAGATGCAATGCCGATTTCAGACAAACGGGAAACTGAAGACTAGAGTGAGGACAGGCGGCCCAGAACCAAGAAGGGAGGGGACCAGTTGGGGCGGTTGAAATGTAGTAACCCATCGCCAGGGGCTGCTGCATCAGATTTGCGACCTCGTCCTGCGATACAAATAGAAAATGATGACTCTATGCTAGTAATTGTGGCGCTTGGATTGCGAGGTGTAAGTTCAAAGTGAGGAGCAGCTAACATTTTAATTGAGTCTCGGTCAGTCTGATGACCGAAACCACATACGAGGTGGGAGCGTCTTTGGCAATGCTTGCTCTTAATATTGTGGCATTAGAAGAGAGCCGAGTGCGAAAGTAAAAGACTTGCGTGGTGACGGAAGATAGAGAAAGTCGAACCAACTGACTTGACCGACAGGACGAAAACAAAGGACAAAGGAAAAGTAAAAACAAAGAGAACTTACGGGGCGGTCAGTTAACTCATGAGGCATAGTGTTGAAAAAGCCTGACGGTGTTTGCGGAAGCCGTTCCGTAAATCGATCACTTCTTTGGTTATTTGGTAGACCAGAGAACATACTTCCGCCGAGATCCAGGCCGCTGGTGTCGATACCATGCAGACTGACATCGGTCGGGCGCCCGTGTCCTCGAGGGTAGCGCAGAGATGCAACATAATCAGAATGTGCAAGGACATTATCAACTGGATCGCCCAAACTGGCACAAGCCCCATTGGCATCCACAGTACCGCTGTGATCGTGTACCCCAGCTGCACCAACAGCCGCACCCAGTCCGGCAAGGTTGAACTCTAAACCAGAAGGGTTGTCAAAAGCATCGAACATAGCAGCCGCTGCGTTGCCCGGAGCGTCTAAGTCCCCTAACTCAGTATTACTAGTTCGTAGCCAATCAAGAAACCCCATTCCCATCATCACATCATCCAGAGCGGTGGCATCGTGCTCCTGAAAACAGAGTAAGAAAGAAAATGCAGGTATAAGTAGAGCGATTCTATTGGATAAAAGGATGAAAACTATGACAAAATGAGTTGGGGAACGAGCATATAAGACAAGTAGAGCAAGTGTTATTATCAGAGAAGCATGTACCTCAGGATACCTACCGATAATCCGCTTGCGGATGTACTGGTCGGGAATACAAGAATGTGTGTGGAGCTGGGCATATCAGTTGAGAGTGGATAATCAGCTGCCATCATTGTTCGCATGGTGTACGGAGAGACGGACGAACCACTGAGTGAGCTGCCGATTCCGCCAACACTGGAGTTCGCAGCGCCACCACCACCACCGCCACCTGCGTTGGAGCCACCGACGCCTCCACAACCCCCGCCACCACCGCCCATATCATCCGAGGAGAGACCAATGCCTGGATAGAGGCGAAAGGTGCTTTGAGGTTCCAAGGAAACAAGACAAGCACTGATCAGACTTGGTAATTCATGGGTACAGCTATTGGCTCCACTAGAGCAGTTGAAAAGATTCAAAGTAGTCTTGTTGCCGCCACTGATTCCGGGGGCCTGAGAAGGGACCGTAGTGGACGCATTGCAGACCGAGCATCGTTCGCGAAAAAAACGGTTCACATCCTGCAAGCTTTTTCTTCCCAATAGGCCGTTCCAACCTGCAGGAAGGGTCAACAGATGATTTAACATATGGGATGGATTGAACGCCGGACATTTAAAGCGAGATAGCAAATAAGGTGAAAACCAAGTAATAATAGCGAAGATTGGTAAAGAGACGCGGTGGAACCGCTTGATTAAATATGTGCATTGTTAAATAAAAAATGTGTGGCAAAACATACAACCGTAAAAAGGTCGAAAAAGCAGCTGACAGTTGTTAAGCTGTGTATTAACTGTGATCAGTGCAATGAGGTGTGGATCCAGTGACACTAATATATGCTGTTATGATAAAAATATTAATACATATAATTCTGATTCAACGGTACAGAAAATGTGAAAAAGCGGCAAATGGAATAGCTAAAGGTCATAAGGTAGGGAACGAATGCAAAGGCGCCATTGATCTATTGACCGTGTCACATCCGACAGAGCGACAAGGCACCGCCTTGATCGAGACCGATGTCTCAATCCGGGTGTATGAAACGAATGAATCTGCCTCAACCTTTCTGTACATTTGAAATGTGATTGATTAGCCACCTTATGGATTTAGCAATCAGACAGTTTTAGTTGATGACAAACAATTAATGCAAAGTAAAACAGTGGGTCCCCTTCAGCCATTTCGTCAAGGCAGAGAGAAAACAGAGGTTGCGACATGTCAACGTTTCGATTTTTCTCTTTAGTCGCAAACACACAAACGATTATATACATGGAAAAATAAGCAACGCCAATCAAAATGTCACAGTCAAGACCATGGAAACCGAATTGATTGACTCAAGAGTTTCTGTGCACATAGCACAGGTTGATGGGCCTTAATTAACAACGCCTCGGTAATTGCCAGCATTATCGGGTTCTTGTTACGTAATAACACTGAGCGCTGTCTCAGGGTTTACCTGATGACGGGTTGCCATGAGGTGTTTGGTGATGGACGATGCTGGGCTCTGATTAATTCACAAATCCGTCCCATTTTGTTGCGTAATCACTTGTCCCAACCACTTTGGCAATTGTTCAGCCACCCTCTGAGCTAACTGACGGTTTGTTCTGCCTATGTAAATGTCACCGTAACCGCAGGTGAACTGATAAACTACGTGAGAGGCCGAACTACCTGACGTGATGCTCTGACGGTAGAAGAGTGTTTTAACTAAGCCGCGTTTGTACGCAATCGGGAGCGAAGCTTGAAAAATGGAGGTATTGTCCACTCCAAATCGATTTGCGGTGAACAGTGCGCTGCAATGTACCTTCAGCCCGTCTCCTAATGAGTATATCGAAAAACGTCAGGCAACTGTTGTTACACTTCATGGGATACCGACAGATTAGGGTGAACCGAATTCAAGATGGTCAGCAGCGCGGCTAGACGTATTTGCAGCTCTGAAACGTTAAAAGCCGAAGAAGCGATTCTACGCAAGACCTTAATTTCTAGTAGGTATCCTGAGAAGTTTATTCAAGTACACAGCAGACCTCCCAGTGTGAAAACACCGGTGCTGACGGCTGAGAAAAAGGATGTTTATCTGTTCTTGCTGTTCAAGGGGGAACCATGTGGCAAATGATATCGGACGCAAGCTCCGGTCCGCCCTAACGCGCACCTACAAGACAGCCCAGTTGCGACTCAGGCATACCACGCGAGGACATGTTCTTCATAACCGTCAGAGCATCTCGTCGGGTAGTTCGGCCTCTCACGTAGTTTATCAGTTCACCTGCGGTTACGGTGACATTTACATAGGTGACTAAAAGTAATCCCACGCCCTGCGTATCGAACTTACGCTTACTCGTCTTGACATTGGACTGTCATACACGATGCGGTAGCCTGCTTGCGGCACTATCAATCAACATCGCGTCAGTTACTGGATATCTGAGAGGTATGTGAACTTGTTGAAATTCAGAAAAAAAACTCCTGGCTGGCTCTGAGCACAACGTAACTAGGACGCGAACTAAAGTAGAGTCTAGGTGTTAACAAGGAAGTCTGGTGGAGTGGTAGGACTCAAAGAATGGAGGAGATGGGAACAACAGGAAATTGTCGCAGGCTCTTCCAAGTGATCCGCATCACTGGTCCCAGGAAAACAGGTGTCAGTGAAACTATCAGAGACAGCACGGACGCGCTGACTACCCAATTTGTGTTAAGCTTCACCATGGACTCCATTATAGAATGTCCTCTTGCGGGTTCTCACGACGTAGACGGAAAACTTCCTGATCTTGATTATGCGGACGATGTTGTCTTGTTGTCTAGCGATGTTAGGGTATCCCAGTCAGCCCGCAATAACCTCTAGAGTGGTCCCGTCACTTGGTATGCGAATCGCACCGCCAAAGTGCAAAGTGTCGTCACAAGACCACCAAGCACTTGATGAACGAATGGCACCAGATAAGGAGGAACTCGAAGTAGTTAATCAAATTACTTAGCTTGGCAGCTGCGACAGCAGCAATTATGTGTGGCTGTTGAGATTAGCCTACGTATTACGAAAGCTAGAACATCATTCTTACACCTGCAATATCTGTGGCTTTAGAGGGATGTCTCTCTCGGTCTGAAAGGACATGCATACAAAGCCACAGTGAGGGCTGTCTTCCTCTATGGTAGCGAGACTCATTCCCTTCGATTTGATGAAACAAAGGGTCTTCAAAAGTTTGGCTATCACTGTCTAAGAAAAGAAAGGCGACAGTGGTACGCTGGTACGCAGCACCGACACTTCGCTACTGTGCAACCACCACTAGTCGCACGTGGGTTACGGACACTGCGAGGGTTACGCAGTCCCCACGTAGGCTCGAACCCGCGCCATCGGATTACAAGACAGGCTAGTGATCTTTAAAGCTAAGGGACAGCACCACTGTCTATGGAACATTGCTGATGTAGGATGGCATCGACGGATCGACAACAATGATGTGCTTAGGCGAGTACGAGGGAGTGACAATCAGGCTGGTTCCTTAGAAGAACAGATAGCATTGGATAAGTTGTGCTATTTTAGACACGTACTACGTATGCCCAGTCATCGCCCACCGAAGACGGCCTTGTTTTGTTTGCCAGAGTTAGAGTGGCGCAAGTCTCGAGGTGGACAAAAGTTACCTTAGCAGAGGGAAATGAAATCTCTGACGACCAACTTGAGTGCCGTTGGTCCGTCCCGCCTTCCAGGCTGGAGTCCATATGACCTTTGTGCGAGGCTCGAGACATTACAGGACATGACTAGCAGTCGGAACCAGCGGCGTGTCAGTTATCGTCTTCTTGCCGGACTGCCTGTTTAAAATTTGCTTGGTGCTGTGTTATTCGGAGGGTAATTACTGATTATGACGCGGTGCCACGAAAGCCGCTGTCTCGCCGATGTCGCGTTATCCTTGCATGATAACCAAATGTTTATGACGGTGTCGTTGGCAAAGTGTAGGCGCTTTGACCCTGAATGTCTTCTTAGGGCACCAAAGTGCTACGTTAGGTTCCCTTTTTATTCCTCCCGTTTGTGAGTATTTTTGTTCTTCCCCCTTCCGCTTAGCCTCCCCTTTAGGCACGATCTAAATTCATATGCCTATTAGAATACTTCCTTTTGCGGCACAACAACCGGCTGGTAGCTTTCCGGAAGGATGCTGTCACTGGTCGCTTAGCTGGCACGCAACTGTTGCAGTCTTTTCTTAACCGTTGTGGTACAATGGCTGAGATGTTTTCCACCTTTAGCTAAGGTGTCTTAAAAAAATTCTTCGTCCCGTAGTGATACGGCAAGGAAGCGTCAGTGCAAATCGCTCACGTACTGCTGTTGATGATGGCAGTTAAATGGGGTTAATCTGTCAGCGTCTACAAGGTGCGGTAGTTAAGTCTCCAATCAATACAGTAGCACTGGATGCACCGCCGGGTCATTCGATGAGGCTGTCATACCGGGCAAACCCCTGATTAATGAATGGAACGCATTGACTAGACGCAGTCATTTTATACATATCTTAGCCATACTGCCATGAGCCACGAGGAGATTTCATGCAACGAGACAGTGTTGAATATAAACACCACTGAATGCAGTCGGCACCCATGCGAGGGAGATAACGTGAATAGTGTGGATAGTTACAGGCTCACCACATGCCCTTTAAACCAATCCTCCCGAGTTTCAGAGAAAAGCTTGAGTTCGGCGGTTGCAATGATGTAAAAGTATCGTGAAAGAAAAGCTAAAGAACTAACCTTTGAGTTCTCCGTGCCCTAAACGTCCAATGCGACCAATCACTAAACGCCAAGGATTCGCAGTTCCACTTATGAGGCTGATGATGTAATCCCACAGGCGAGTCAAGCCAATACGCCGCGGACTGATAAAACGTCGCACAGGGGTTCCGGAGGTGTCGGTTGAACTGCGGGTCCGTTTCGCATCGAGGTCAGTGAAGAAAGCAGAGGGAACGCGTATGTTTATCAAGGCTTGATCAATGAGACTACCTTGTTCATCGGTAAAGCTTGCCAAAAGCCATTGCTGATCTTCGGACAAGCAGTAAGCGACAAAAAGGACGGAAGACCGATAGAGGGAATCGGAGGGAGGTGCGTCCCACTTGCTGGAACAATCATGAGATGCGACAAGAGTGTATGGCGGGGCATTGACACAGCGTTTGTGAAACACCTGAAATAAAAAGCATAAACACAGTTACAGTTACACGATGCACCCGTAGCATAGGTAGAAGCATGAACGGATCCAATCACAGTGGCAAGATGTCCGCGGTTGCAAACGGATGAGCGCTGACAGAGTGTAGACAACGTGAATACTGTTAAAAACAACGGATACACAGCAGTTCCGTGACAGTGATGAGGTCCAAATGCAACCTCAGTATGTTACTCAGAAAACAATGGTTTCCACTCTTCCATGATATAGTGAGATTTCTAAGCGTTATGCTCGTCCATGCGACCTGTTATGATGGACTGGATGCAAGGCTGCATGTGCTGCTTAGGACCAGTCATCCGAAGCCGGTCAAACTCAAAGATCGGAGATTGTCTTACTGATGTGGTGGTGGAATACAGATTGCCTGTAATCCCAAAACACAAACTTTTTGCAAGAACATTACATACACACACACACTGCGACCTCGGCGGGGGAGACACAGGACGCCTGCGGCTGCAGAGGGACCATGGGTGGCTTGCGTTGCATCACCCACAACTCCATCTGTACACACTATATCTAGTGTAAACCCGAAAGAATAAAACCGGGAGACATGCGGATGGGAGCCACGTTTCATCTACGGAGCCGGCCCACACTCGTTCAACATCAGCATTGCCGTCTATCTGTGTGGAGTATCATGCGTACCAGACGTGCACAATGCGGTGGCTGAGCCGTAGTCCGCTCCACACTGAATGAAACCCTTCTTTGAGCCTAGTACGGCCACGAGGACCGTGTACCCCGTCCCTTCACTAGCAACACTTCAGTCTCCTAGAGCCAGGGATCGAGGTGGAGGGTGTTAGACCGGTGTGCACGTTGTCAATATTCACATCAAGCGCAGCCACACCGGGGATATCAAAAAATCAACACCGAATTTGAAGAAAAGCAGGCACGTAAAGTTGAGGCAGAATATACAGCAGAGTAACAGAAGTGAATAAACAAAACCAAACTTATCCAGACATAGATTGTGTAATATGGTTAACTGGTATAACTTTTACCCAGATTAGAAAGATGTAGTTTGAGTGTGAGTCGGTTTAGCCCAAATGCGGTGAAGAAGCATCGTGTGTGAAACATCAAGCTCAGCCTGAGGAATTTTTATCCCTGAGCATCGCAGTCGAGCATAAGAATCACCAACAGAGGGGCGAAAGGCTCCTAAAAGAAGTAACGAACCATGAAAGCATTTTGTGACAAAACAAACACCAGAAATTCGCACATCCAAATGCCTTTTGTGTATGGCGGTGCTTGGAGTTACAAACCGGTAGAAAAATGATCCAGTTCCTATAGGTGACGTTAACGGCTTCGCTAGCAACGGGTACGAAGTAAGACAGTAACATTGAATAATCAATGATAAAAACTACAACAGCACCAAATCAGGCGATCTTTCTGAAACCAAGCCATGGCGGACGTAGGGTGTGATTGCATTTGAAGTGAAACTCATGGCTGTTATACGTGGGATGGAGCAGTGCCGGGACGCCTGGACCAAGGTTAGAGAACGGTCAGAGATGTCAACAAAAGTCATTGGCACAAAAGCCAAGTGGGGATGCAGCAGTGGTAAAGAAGATTGGTCAAATTACCATGAGTACTTTCCAATCGTCAAACACTAAAATGGAGGATTATTGGACTGAATTTGCCCAATCTCAAGAGACTGGTTTATCTGGTGGCAGAAGGGGCTAGGGGTTTGCTTTACAACCTCGCAGTACCTCTAACCCGCGCGCGGTTGGTGGTGGTGATTCCGTACTGTTGAGGCTTTTGTTTTCTCGAGGTACCCAAACGTACCTCACAGTTTTCAGCTCAATGAACAGAAGTATACGAACTGTCGAATCACGCTAGAATCTTGTTTCGTTGCGACATGAGCAGCCCTGTTCTCAAATGTAGATTTCTGCTCCGTATAATGTTGTCTTACAAATATTCAAGTTGATTGAACTTCAACGAATCATTCATTGGTAATCAACCAAATACCACCTGCGGTGTTCCGACCGGGAGACGGTTGGGCTCGTGAATTGAGGCTTGTATATGCGAACAGTCAATTCTGCTAAATTCAATGAATTAACGGATCGTACTAGTCCTATGAACGCGTTTGCCGCCATCAAGGATGCGAACACGATGGAGGTAAGATGCGGAGATATGCAATGATGAAGTAGTGATGCTTGAGCATAACTACAAACGGACCGTGAATTGATTTACCTCTTTTTCGTTGGAAATAATCTCCTTTTCTGAAGCAGGCCCGATCCCCGTAAGAGTTCGGTTGGCATTGAGCAGACTGGGTTCAATGTACCGAGCGACGGAAGAATAAATGGACAAGGCCATCGAGCGTAGTCGGGATGAGTAGTTTGACATGACATCTTCCAAGGACAATAACTGAATGCTCACACGGGGTCTCCAAGATTCCGGAATTAAGGTGAGAATCTTTTGAGCACATCCAAGAAAAGCTTGCATAGTGATGCGCGAAAGTTCGGAATTCATGTCGTAAAACTGAGGGTAAGAAAAAGTTGAATAAACCAGGTGAGATAATAAGCTGAATCGGACAGAATAGTGGCGATATTCTCCGCGACAAATGAAAATGGAGGTATAAAAGCGAATAGTTGATGCAGCTACCCGAATGGAATAGAGAAATTAGGCAGGTTTCTGGAGATAGTTGCCACACCGGAAAAAAGTAATGAGGGTTACTAGCTGCAGAAGAGCCAATGGTGCATTGAGGATTGTGGTGGCGAAATACTGACAGATCATCGACTTGCTACTACTAATGTTGTCCGTGTGGTTTTTGTGTGGAGTCGGTGTGCTGGCATGCGCAACACGTGGCCAAACCATTGGAGCCTGGTGCGTGATATAATAGTGCTGAGCGGTTCACTAGCTCTTCCTGCACCGAATACGCTCATTGCTCACGCGGTGCTCCCACCAGACAGGAGCTAAGCTGCGGAGGCAGCGATGATCGAACGTGACCAGCCTTTTTATGCCTGTCGACATGATGGGTCAGGTTTCACAGCCGTATAAAAGGGTCGAATGGACGGCTGCATTATAAACTTTGTCCTTCAGGGCGAAAGTGGTTGCGGCTGCGCCACAGGTGGCGGAGATTGTCAAAAGCACCTCGAGCTTTTGCTATACGGTTCGTAATCTCAGCTTCGATCCCCCAGGCACTAATAGTGCTGCCCAGATAGTTAACTTCTTGAACGACGTCTAGCTGATCACCACCAAGGGTCAGCGCGGGAGTGGGTCACTACCAACCTTGAAGAAGTACTTTGCATTTTTATGGAGCGAAGCATAGCCCAAAACGATTGACAGCCAGTGTTAACCGGTCCAGTGCTGCTTGGCATGTTTAGTAGCTGTGACAGAATAGGGCAATATCGTTTGGAAATTCCAAGACAAGAAGTCGCCCACCAGGAAGTAGCTTCACACCTTTTAGGTCGTGTCCAGTGAATGCTGTTTCCATGGCTTCTTTAACTACGAAGTTAAATAAGAAAGGTGATAGTGGACAACCTTGTCTCACACAGCTGGTGATACTGAAGGCTGGCAACAGTTTGTCATAAACCCTCACTCTGTCCGAACTACGCGCATACAGCGTTTTGATAATGTTTACATATTTATCAGGCAGACCTTTTCTCAGTAGAGTCCTAAAGGGCACATCGATTCACTGAATCGAAGGCACATTTGATGTCGAGAAACATGATTGCAGTGGGCCGCCAATAAATGTGACGGTTCTCCGATAATTAATGCAAAGTGAAGATTTGGTCGTTGAAGCTCCGATCTCGACGAAACCCGGCTTGCTCTTCCCGGATCTGGCTTTAACGAGTGCAGGTCAGTCAGTGGAGAACGCAACTAACCAATTTAGAAGCAATTGTGATCAGACTGATCCATTTATGATTGCCGTATTCAAAACGGGAGCCACTTTTGAAAATTGGGACTATGACGGAGTGGCTCCATTCCGTCGGGACAGTCTCCCGCTCCCAAAGTTACACTAGCAACTCGTGCGAATCATCTACTAGAGCAGGTTCTCGAGGCTGCAAAGGGTGGGGGAATTATATGTGTGCCTGCGGCCTTACGCAATTTCAACAGCCTGATCTCACGTTCGACTTTTGCGCGTGAGGGCGGATCCAAGGAGACGGCCCAGGGAGAAGGGCTCTCAATGCCGGAAAAAGAAAGCGATAATTCAGGTTGGTTAAATTGCCTTGCAAAGTGTTCGGCCCAACGCTCCAAGCGTTTTAACAGGGTGTGTATCAGCTACCCAATCTCGTCGCGTATAGTCTCGTTAACACCAGGTCGCCTGCTGCTTGTTTCCCGTATCAGACGGAATAACTTACGATGATTGCCAACGGTGGTAGCGGCTGTTTTCATCTCCGAGGCAGGATGAGACCACCACGCTTCGCGGTCTCTCTTCAGGCTAGCATGCAGTTTTGCAATGAGATTTTTACGAGTCTCACTGTATTCGCTTCCAGCCGGAATACATCAGCTAGCATCCATAAGTTCCAGCGACTTTTTAGAGACCCAATGTCCAGTTTGGCAATTTGCTTTGCCACATGAAGACATGCCTGCTAACAGTAACGTTTGGCGAATATGCGATCAGTGATCTTCGACGGTGTTCAGTGGGCGCTTACTAAGCCCGGATGTCTGCGCACATTGATACACATAAAGAGCACCTGATTTGGCCAGCTGACTGGTGTCAATCCGTTCATATCGATGTTGCGGACGTCCACCGAAACGCACCCGGAGGTCCGCGCAGACAAATGCGTGGTCAGAGTCCACGCTCGTGCTCCAAATCGAGCGACAGTACTGGACACAACCACTCCAGCGGTAACTAATCGCGATATGATCAATTTGCGTCCATGGCTGGTGGGCGCCAAGTCACGCTTCTGCGGTTGCTGTGCCGAAAGTTTGTGCTCGCGAGAAAGAAACGAGCATCTTCACACAGCTGTAGCAATCGCTCACCGTTATCCTTACGAGAGCCTACACCAGCTTGGCCGTCCAGATGAAGCTCATCAGAAGACAATTTTCCGACTTAGGTGTTTAGAGCGCCAGCCAACACCACAGTATCCGCGCTTCTTCTGTAACGTAGGAGATCGTGAAGTTGCTGATAGAAATCATTTTCCACTGAATCAGTGCTACGGTTTGTAGGGGCATGGGCCGCATCACAAACAGGCACCGTTTGTTGCCGCACAACTTCGTAGTATAGAACGAAGCAGCTGGACTAACGGCGCATATCCGACTGTTGACTAGGATCCAATCGATCAGGGCAGCTTCAGTCCGGGGACACAGAACAATGCCGACGTCAGGCTGACCGGCATTTGAAACTGCATCATCGCCAGACAGGCGCAATGAGAATGTGCCGCCAGTCGCATGTGGGGGATCGCAGGGTAACCACGGAGCTCGAATCTCGCAGGCGGGTTTCTGATAAACGGCAAATATCGATCGATAGGGCCTCTAGTGTGGAAGCTAGTGCTGTATGTTGGCCAATCTATAGCAGAGTGGGTAGGCTCAGGAATACCAATCTTAGCGAGGATCGAGGGCTCCAAAGAAAAACGGATGAAGTGACGTTGTCCGCTTGGTTGAACATGGACTTGTCGACTGGATTGGAGCGATACCCTGCGGCTGTGTGTGAGTTGAAACTAGAAGACAAGCGACTATTGAAGTAAGCTGGGGGAGGGCAAAGAATTGGGGGATTGAAAATGGGGGGATATTAGTAAAGTTGGAGTGGGACGATAATGATGAAGAAGCGCAAGAAGGGGTATAAGAAGACAGGAAGGCCTGAGCAGTAGCATCCAAAGCTCTATCCACCCTGCTCGATGCAGTAGATAGGACACCGTTGATAATGCTCTGCGACGGCCAGAGCAACAAGAGATTGTTAGAAGGAAAATTCGTGGTGTATTGCGTGGACAGGATACTGTCAGGTTGCCAAAGCCTAGACAGGAGAAGGATTAGGGTTCTCAACCAAAGCGTTTGGTTCAAAAACCTTGTCACAAGTCAGCGGGGTTTTGGCACTGGACTACAGAGGGCCCGTTTTATGGAGTAAGGAGCCACTCTCACTCCAACCTGGAAGGCCAGGAGAGTGAGTTTGTCTGGCCTATAACTATTGACCAAGCTGGTATGAGTGGCTCTGAAGGTGTAAAAAAGCACCACTCAGCATAGCTCGATGGATCACTGAGGCACACAAATCACCACACCACGTTAAGGTTCAGGCTCGTCGCGATGGATGGGCTTACTTTACAGCCAGTGAAGACGTTGGTAGATATTACTTAAGGACCTGCCTGCACACAAACTGCAGGAATAATGCAGATCTGACGAACGTACTTCGATTGTCTTTTGAGCAACCGTTCAGAGGTGGACTGACCTACGTTGCATGGGCTGCAACGACAAGAGGTAAAGATGTGTCTTGCAGGCACACCGACACTGGATGAGACGCAGAAAGCACGTGTTCGGTTGCGAGACGGCAATTGCGCTGGTGCCGACGGGATTCCTTCAGAAGTATTGAAACACGGCAAGTCCGCGTTGGGAAATGCGCTGCACCAGTTGATGTAACGCGTGTGGATTGTGGAGGTGATGCCTCCTGAGCTGAAGAACGTCATTATGCTGCCACTGTACAACGGCAAAGGGAACAAGCAAGGATGTCCGAATTATCGTGGCATCAACTTGCTGAGTTGTGTGGACTAGGTGAGAGCGTAAATCCTGCTTAAACGCCTCGTCAGTCAGGTCGTTGAACTGAACGTGGCGGAAGAGCAATAGGGGTTCCGTTCGGGCTTTAATACAATAGATATGGTGTTCGCGGCTCGTCAGCTGCAGGAGAAATACAGAGAACGATACCAAGCATTGTACTCGCTGTTTATAGACTTCACCAAGCATTTAATACGGTGAACCGCGAGGAACTCTGGCTGGTAAGTTTGGTTGTCCGAGTAAGTTTGGATGTCTACCCAGTGGTATGTGGGTGAGGGTGCAGCTGAGTGGACAAACCTCGGATGGCTGTGCTGTGGTCTCTGGGGTGAAGCGAGGCTGTGTCTAAGCTCTTGCTCTGTTTAACACTCACCTTTATGCAATGATGTCTTGCTGAACATCCGTCGTTTTGGGGCAAGAACCCTAGTGTGTGAGAAAACCATCCGTATGTTGCTGTTTGCCGACGACTGTGCGTTATTTGCCCACAGCGCAGATGACCTGAAGCACATGACTTCGGCTCTCGCTTCGACAGTGGTCAAATTCAGATCCATCATCAACAGAAGCAAAACTGTTTCTTTTACAGTCTTTACCAGGAATGGAGTCCGTGGGTCTGCCCTAAATCCAGGTCGCGGATGACGTGTCGGAAACAGGACGGAAAAGTTTCTACGTTGGAAGCGTAATGGCAACAGACCTGCAGATGACGAGCGAGCTGCGCATCCGCGGATCGAAGATGCCTGCTGTGTTTGGCAACCTGGAGAAACCTGTGTAGAACAACCACAAGCTTACTGTTGAACGAAGCTTCTGGTATAGAAGTCTATGGTGCTGTCCGTTCCTCTATACGGCAGCGAAACCTGGAAGATGTGCCGGAAGAACGTCAGATATTTGGAGCGATTTAATCAACAGTGTCTGCGCGGATTCGACACATTGGTTGCAGCCACGGAAGTGCGCCGCAGTGGCATGTATGCAGTGGACTGCGTACTTCCGCTGCGAAGCCTAAGGTGGCTGGGGTATGTTAGCCGAATGAATTCGATAAGGACACGCAAACAGCTTTTGTAAGGCCAGCAACGTTACCATGACATGATCAAGGTGAGTTTATCACGAAGTAATGTTGATTTCAAGTGCTGAGAATCAAAGGCAGTCGATGGTCGCGAATGGCATGAGCTGATCAAGAGGGCGGTTGCCGGAGTGCAGCGGAAAGCACTGCAACATGCGGAAGAGAAGCACCGTGTACGGTAGCGACAGGTGCCAATGGAGGCTACCCCATCGACGTCAAGCTCATGGTGCTGCAGCACATGCGGCTGCGAGTGCCAAAGTCAATCGGACCTGGTAAGCCACCAGGATTTCCACTTGGGACTAGAGTCCAAAAGACGACGAGCCGACTGATTAACTAAGGATAATCAGCGGTGGTACGTCCAGTGACAAAATCCATTCAATTCACTTGCGACTGGATGTCTAGATCTTCTAATGAGCCGTAATTGTAACGTGCATAGCATGCAAACGTTGACAGCGTGGAGCATCCCCCATTGTCCCACGAGTCAAGGAACTGATGATCATGCAGAAGTGGGTCTGCAGAACAGCATCTAACATTGATCATGCCAGCCCAGCGACTTCCGCGACGTGTGTTGTTTGCTCACCGGGGATGTGGGTGGAAGAAGAGGAGAGGTGGCCAAGCGATGACTTGGTCCAGAGGAATGAAGTCCCTCACTTCTGAGCTAGCCTCGGTTGAAGCGTCACGGCTCCCTGGTTGAGGTCTAAAAGACGGTGAACACGTTGGGCTGGATACACTTGCTGATATGGCTGGGAACCGACCTCAGTGGCGTTCCTGCTGTGAGTTTCTTTGTCCCTCATCATCCCTTTTAGCCACCCCTTCCATCTACGATCTCATTTCGTAGCGTAAAACATAATAAAATTCTTTGCCTAGTAGCTGGCTGATAGCTTACCGTAACGATGCCTATCCGTTGCTGGTAGCTGAGCTGGCATGCAACTGTCGTATTTATTTTTCCTTTATGTATTGTATGTATGTATGTATTTCCTTTATGTATTGCGGTACAATAGCGGAGGTGTTTCACCACCTCTAGCTGACATGTATAATGATGATGATGATCTAACATTGATATGACAACAGACAGACGGCCCTTTAGATTACCTCAGACTGATCACCATATAAGTGTGAAGCGGTTGCGGAGACTTACGGCGAACAAATGCATAAGATTGTAGTTAAAGATCTACTATGAGTTGCCTAATGAGGTTGGTTTCAATTCAAGGACTTCCATTGCAGTCACACAGATAGAAAATTATTTCTTCTCCACTTCAGGCAGATCTAGGTCACGCTGCTGAAGTGTCCAGAAAGGATGAAACAGCTGTGCAGTGTTTTGCGCATGGTGAGTATATGAGTAAGTTCAGGTGTGATGAGTGTGGTTTGAAGCTGTCACAAACATCAAAACAAGTGGATATCTGACGAGTGTTTTGGGGCCAAATTGCGGCAAACCTAAAAAGTACAAAATAGCACAGACGCGGATGGAAACAAAATGATAAAAACTGATGTATCGAAACCAGAAGTAGCTGGTAGTCGTCGCCTTTGATGCTGAGCCACTGAACGCCGCAAGCGTAACAAGCTTCCATCTCAGACATAGTCCAAGCGATCGCGAAGTGACTGAATCACTTCCAAATCTGGATGGTGCTGTAGTCAAAAATGCATAACAGGCAGACCCAAACGCAAAACGAGTCCCTAATTGGTGTGGCCTGCGGAGTTTCGTGGTGCATTGTTGCAGACGAATATCGGGAATGATAAGATGCATGGTTCAATTTTAAACGAAACGTTTAGTGAAGCACGAAACGGATCAGCGTATGGGATTGCCAGTGTAGAGTAGATAAGTTATCCAGAAACATGGTAGAGGTGTGGTGAGACGATGCTACCTTGACAATGGGCAGGTGATATATGGCATCAACAGGCAACCGAAGTAAAACAATGAAGGTTGGGTGAAAAAAAACTGAGATTAGCCGACAAACATTGGGGACTCAAATGGCCAATGAGGATGTGTAAGCGTAACAGCTGTATCAGTGAAGATAAGAAACCGATAAAGTACGCGACCTCTGCAAGAGAGTAAAATGAAGCAAAGCAGTCAGATGGAAGTCGCAGAATGGCGACAACGACATTACGGGGTGCAAGGAAGGGCATAACCGAAATGCATCGGAGAATAGTGATGAGACAAAACGGCGCCAAATGAGAATGAAACGAAGCAAAATGACAGAGAATCACCGGAGGGCATATTAAATATGCAATCGGACAGGTAGAAGACAATCCATCGATGAAGAGCACAGTGCACACCACGTACTTGAAAGAAAGGGTTGAGTAGGTAGACGACCAAATAGGCATCCTCCGCCGTGCCCCAATGCGAGGTGTCCATCGAAGAGGTCAATGGGCCCTGGCCATTGTGTGGATCGGTGCTCGAATGGCCGAGAATTTTGCCGTCTCGACCCTGCGTCTGACGGGCCTGGATTTTTGGATCATTTTCTTTATCGTGATCACGCTTGAAGGAGTTAGCCAGTCGCTGAAAACCAAACTTTGGGAACAGTTTGGTACCAACGTCATTGGATGTGGTGCATTTACCACCACGTGTGATGGGGACAGGAATCGACACACCACGCTCAATAAACAGTGAAATAGTCTGACGACAAGCTGATGAAACGTAGGACTGAAGGCAGTTGAGAAACGCTGCGGGGGAAGTGCAATGGCCCTCCAGCATGTGGACAAGAGCCCGGTAAGAATCTGGCGAAAAACAGCCGAAGTTGTCCTCTTCCGGAGTGGCAAGCTTATCTGGAAAATAACGTTATGAAATTGCACATAACACCCAGACAATCCGACAATACAAGATAATTCGGAAACAGATCCATCAGAGATGTAAAAATGAAAATAAATAAGAAATACTGAACGGAACGGGTTGTTAAGTGTCTAATTCAGAGGCGCAAAAATCGTGACGGTCACAACAGCTCCACCAATCAAACAGACTGGACAACTGAACGCAAGCTGCATAAGTGACATAAATGTTTCGAGAACGGACGAGGAAGCTTGACGATAGCACAAGGCGACAGTCACGTGCCGCTAATTGAGTTAAATAAAGCACGTGCTCGGTAGATGACCACCAGAGCATAAAAAGGAGATTACACTTTCTTTGGAAATGGGTGAAAAGAGTGACCGAGACAGAGGTAGAAGAATACACGGGTCATAAGTCCCGCGATGGGACGTTCTTGCAGTGAGCGTAGGTAGTTGAGAAAATAATAGCTACGGCGTGCGTATAAATTGTGACGGTGTTCAGTGAAAAACTGTGATTGATAGCAGAAGTAGGGTCAGTCAGTCAGCCAGCCAGTGGTAACGAACCAGCCGCGTGACGGAACATGCTCTGGAGTTGAGAAGAACAACAGAAGCTAACTAATTGATTCGTTAAAACCATTAATGTGAATGTGACCACACACACACATAAGCGCATGCGTATGCACTCGGATGCAGCGGCACTGCATACAACGAGACGATCTTTAGAACACGCGAGTAAGCACGAGTGGCAGAATGCGGCAAAGAGTGCGAGAACGGAAAAGAAGTGAATGACAATAATCGACATATCGACCGTATGCACCAACTAACAATATGGACTAGAGGAAAGTCTGTGGAGTAAACAAACAAAGCGGGGACACTTTATCGATGAGCAACGCAAGTGAGAACGAGGATGAGGACAAACTCAGATAACGCAGAGTAAATTGAGTAGTGGAGACATTCCATACCGTGAGGCTGCAATCATGAAACAATTCACGACGCCGATAAATATTGCAGGTTTCAACTTTAATGCATCGCAAACACGGTGGAAGGTGTAATAGATTGTCCACCTAAATGCGTGTTTTGGCTGCAAACTTTTGTCGCCAAGCCAGACAAAAACAGCATTACAACTCCAGGCTTAGTAATTTTCCTGAGGGATACTGGTTAAGGCATTTGTAATTCACTTCTTTGAAACTTGCGCTGACGATGGTGCCTATCCCTGCGACCAAAGGTCTGTATCCAAAACACAGGGCAGAGAACAACCCAACATACTCATTCACACCCGGAGCTACAAGTATCCTCAGTCAGGCTAAAAATCCCATGTGCAAGGCAGCGGATGTGGTAACCATACGGTTTTACAGAATTGGACGCCATCTTACTTCCAACCCACAATTTGGAGGACCAGAAGACTGAGTCTATCAGACCTCTAACCATTGAACAACCTGATAGGAGTAAGTCCCAAGTGGATCGGGTGCATTACTCAGTTTAGCTCTATGGGTACTCAAAAGGTCGCACTACGTTAAGGTCCAGTCTGTGTTTTCTTAAATCATGTGTTAGTTGTTTGAAATCCCCGATGTGGTTGCGCTCAGTGTGAACGTTGTCAAGGTGTCAACTTGTTCAAAAAACAGCCATCTCGATTATATTGATTCAAGGACACAGTTAGTCCTTGCTTGGGACTGGGGGCTCACGGTCCTGATGACCATGCTAGACTCACGGAGTGGTTCCAGCTGTCCAGCATGGAGCGGGTTCCGGCCTAGGCACCGCATTAGGTACGTCTGACACATAAATCCCCAAATAAGAATGAATGCGTGCTCTGCTTGTTGAAGGAAGGTCGGCCGGCTCCGTCGATGAAACGTGGTTCCCATCCACATGCCTCTCGGTCTTATTCCTCCGGATTTACACCGGATATAAGGGGTCTAATTGGAGCTGTGGGTGGTGCAGCGCAAGCCACCCATGGTCCCTCTGTAGGCGCAGGAGTCATGTGGCTGTCCTATGGAGGCAGCAGTGAAATGCAAATCCGCAAACGGATGCCGTCAACCACCTCTCTCTCTCTCTCTCTCTCTCTCTCTCTCTCTCTATATATATATATATATATATATATATATATATATATATCGTGAATCGCTTTCACAACTTTTTGCACCTTTATACTTATAACGCTGACAGTCTCCTTCTGAAGGTGACATAATTGGCACTCGATAACGACAGCACAATCGATAACCAGGCAACAGTGTCTGCAGGAAAGGACGGAAAGAAAGGCACCAGTAGTAGGCGGTACCAACGCTTCGCTGCCGCGCAATTACCACCGGTCGCACGCGGGCTGAGAATACTGCGAGGGTTTCCCGGTCCCTAATCGGACTCGAGCCAGCGCAGTCAGATTACAAGACAAGCTCGTTAGCATTAGGTAATATTCTCAGTAACAGCGCACGGTGTAATCATCGCACGGTAACAGTATGACAGAACTGGAGTTAAAGAAAAGGCTTTATGAAGCCGTGAGGTTTCCACGACAGACTGCCAGACATATCATGAATGATTATCATTATACATCGAACCTCTTGATAATTTTTCAAGTAATTTAACCACCCCGCTAGTCAAGATGACAGGCATGTAATTAGCCGTTAGGTCTTTATATCCACACTTGAACATCGGACAGACAACAACGTCCTTCCATTTGGGATGCAAGAAACAGCTGTTGAGTGACTTCTAAAACACACAAACAGGATTAAAGGAGGGCCTTCCCTATCTGATGCGACGTTCGTAGCTTGCATGGCAGTGGAGGATAAGACGCGCTATATCGCAGTTACCTTGTAAATCACGATGGTCCGAAGTTGTCTCCCGTGGCCGAATGGCATAAGCTGTTGACTGGCGCTGCAAGCCGTTGGTGGTCATGGGTTCGAATCCCGATGGATCCGATGGATGCGCACCATTGATGATGCCCAAAAGGCTTTCCAAGCATGTGGAGGAAGACGTTGGACTGGAAGCAGCTCCACACCCTCTAAGTCGTGTCCTGTGAACACGATCTCTATGAGCTCGTCAATGGCGAAGCTGAAGAGGAAAGGTGACGGCTGGCATCGTTGTCTCACGCCATTGGACATATCAAAGTGCGGCGACGGCTTGCTATAAGTCCTCACTCTGCCTGAACTACATGCGTATAATGATCGGATAATGTTTACATATTTCTCAGGTAGACCTTTCCTGAGTAGACAGTCCCAAAGTGCACGTATATCCACCGAATCGAAGGTACCTTTGATGTCGAGGAACACGACAACGGTGGGCCACCAATATATGTGTAAGTGCTCCAACAATTAACGCAAAGTGAAGTCGTGATCGACAAAGCCACGACCTCGACGGAACCCGACTTACACTTCACGAATCTGGCTTTCACGAGTGCCAGTCAGTGAATAATGACAGAGGCAAACAATTTTGAAGCGGTGAAGATCAGACTGATTCCGTATTTAGATCGCGAGCCTCTTTTGAAAATTGGTACTATGACGGAGTGACTCCAGTCTGTTGGGACAGTTCCCTGCTCCCACAGTTGCACTAGTAATTCGTGCAAATCAGCACCAAGAGCAGGGCCCCCGAATTTGAAGCGGGCTAGAAAAGGTCATCTGGTTCCGCGGTTTTATTTAATTTCAACAGTCCGATCTCATGTTCGACTTCTGAGCGAGAGGGTGGATCCAAAGGGACAGTCAACGGAGCAGGGCGATCAGTGGTTGGCGAGAAATCTGACAATTCCGATCGAATAAAAAGCCTTTCAAAGTGCTCTGCCCAACGCTCCAAGCGTTTTGACAAGTTGTGGATAGGCTGCCCACTGTCGTTACGTTTAGCTGCACTAACACCAGGTCTTCTGCTGCCCGTTTCCCGTAGCAGACGGAATAATTTCCGACGGTTACCATGGGCAGCGGCCACTTCCACCTCTGACGCACGATGAGACCACCAAGATTCGCGGTCCCTCATCAGGCTAAAACGGAGTTTTGTCCTCAGTCTTTTGAGAGTCTCAATGTGTTCGCTTTCAGCCGGAATGTGTTGGCGAGCATCAACAAGTTCCAGAGATTATGAAGAGACCCAATGTTCATGTTGGCTATTAGACCTACCGCACGAGGAGTTGGCTGCTGCAACATTGTGAACATGTGACCAGTGGCCTTTAATTATATTCATTGAGCGCTTACGCAACGCGCAAGTCAGCGTACTTCGATACGTATTCAGAACAGCTTGCTTCGCCAGTTGGCTGGTGTCTATGCGCTCAGAGACTGCCAGACTGAGTCAGATCAGATGGGAGTAGTGCGAATTAAGGTAATTTTTCGCATGATGGTCATCTGGTAAGACAACATGCGCCAAGCAGAGATAAGAGCCTAATAAGCCTATTGGCATCATGTTGTTGCTCGATGACCGTTAAGTTTATTTAAAAGATGCGCGACATTCCGAAATAGTAGGATTCGAGTAAAACAAGAGTGTTGAGTTTCAGATTAAACGACGAACGGACAAGGTAACTTCGCAGTAGGACAAAGGAGCATCTCATGAAAAGACATCCGCAATCTCAATCAAATTATGACAAATTGAAACATTAAGCTATGAGGAATAATGAAAGCTGCAGATACCTTCCAAGGGGTGAACTGTGATGAACGCTGTTTCCGGCCGATTTAACTCCGGCAAGTAGTACGGAAGATGACGACCAAGACGGAAGTTCTCGTAAGTAAGCGATAATTCTTTGAGAAAGCCAACGAGAGCCGACGGGATAGTGTGCTTGTCACCTGGGACGAACGACCGGCATGAAGTTGCCTCCTGGTTATGACGGCTGAGCAAGTAATGTTTTGACTCGTTCTGTTCTTGCTTCACCGTTGACGCATTAGAAGCTGGATTGATGGTGCAGGCAAGTTCATGAGGATCCCCAGGAATTACAACTGCGTAAGCCAAGTGTTTTGCAAGCGACAGAGGAGATAAAGCTAGCCGATCCTGTGAGAAAGATACGATAAGAAAGGATGAAGTTACGACGAAATTACCGCCACGCTCACTCGACCGATAAACGTAATAAAACTTATCCTATATTAATATTGGCAGTGCCACACACGTTCACGCGAGAAAATGATGTTATATTCGCTAAGAAGATCCCCTGTATTCGCAATCATAGTGAAGGTGTGAAAAACGGACAGCACGGATCGACGACTGTCATAGGAAGAATAATTGTGAAAACAGGTGATTTAAAGGAGCAAACATGAGACAATACTCGGATAATGAATCGAAACAAATGTTAGATGTCTGCAGAGCTCTTGACAAGCTGCATTCCAACACCGATTTCATCCTTGATTGTACTCTTCAGGTAGTGCAGAACCCGGGAGTGGAGGCTTCGGGCACGTGTCTGTAACACTACACAATCGGAGTTCGCGGGCTACGTAGTGATTGAGCTGCACCGCCGCGTTAATCGCAGTTCGCACATACACAACGGGCACTTTAAAATGAACCCAAGAGAAGTGATTGCTCGGTGGTGTAGACGGAGGAGAGCATCAGTGACAAGCGGCAAAGTCTACAACCTTCGGAGTTCAAGTCTTCGTGTTCCTACGTCCACTTGGTGAATGCAAATACATGCGTAGCTGGCGATGGAGTGTAGTGTCGCGGCGAGCGAGCGAACAACAGCCCAACCCTCATCAGTTTTCGGTGCGATCCCAGTGACCGAATTGACCAGAAGTTCCCTTTGAAATGAGTCGCAGCCCAGATTGGGACTATGCCACAATTCAGTACCACAACAGAAGGTAACTTCGAACAAACCAGTGAATTAGTGAAGAAGATAATGTGATATCTAGTTTGCAAAAGATGCAATTCGTATCACTGGTTCTGAATGAAAAGTGAAAGCAGGAAGGCAACCATGAATAGACATCTCATGGTACTCAGAACGATCCAATGAGTCCAGAAGATAGGATTAACAGATAACTACAGTGATATTTCAGTATGCTGGAGGTAAAAACGAAGAGCTGGTACCACGCGATAACAAATGTGATTATAGTCCATGCCGAATTCTTTCTGGGAAAACACTTCGAACCGGTGTAGCACTGATACATTGAACGCTGATATGCGCATAAAATAATGAGGCCTTATTAACCTGAGTAAATCGATAACAACCCAAAACGGAGAGCAACACGTCCCCACATTGGCTGCGGAAGAGACAATTTGGAAAACATTAGAAATGTAAGATCGTAAAAAATATAAGAAACACCGACAAGATGTATCTGGTGAAAAGTGAATTAACCCAAAACACCGTTGGCATGCAAAAGACGTAGGAAAGATGCGTGGTTCGTTGCTTTGACAAAAACGCAAACACGTTCCAGGCAAATGGAGGAGGGACCAATGTGTCGCATGAAAGCTGAAAAGGTAGTGAAATTAAAGAAGAAAAAAATCTAGACAACGCCAGGACACACAAAAATCAAAAGCATAGATGAGTGCGAGACTTCAACTCACCCAATCACGGAGGGCAAAAGGAGAGATGAGAAGATGCTCATTGTCCGAGCTGCCGACGCGTAGCTGAGGCACCGGTTGAGGCTTACACGTTTCCTCCGAACCACGACCAGCAAGTTGATGAAAAGCCTTCCACGTCAATGGGCCATCGACAGTGTAGTTGGACTCCAAAAGGCGGGTGGAAGAAATCGCCTCTTGTAACCAAGGTCGCATGGTCTAGTGAAAAAACGTTTTCCGATAGCAAAAAGTGGCTTTGGTATGGAAGTCAGACTGTTTGTGTTCCCAAAGGAATAACATTTGTTTGTGACTTTCTAGATCGCATTAAGGTAAAGGCTAGCTATGGTAAGCATAGTGCAACAACTGGGTTGGTGGGGTTCCGGCGATTAAACAGGGCTGAGTCTGAAAAGCATACACAGACTAAAGACGGCCTACACGCGTACATGTACGACATAGACATTGTGTGAATGAATGATCAAATGGCCATAAAGCACAGAGACCGATAAGATGTGGTCAACTAATGAATTTTAACGACCGTACAAACTCAGATGGGTAACGCATTAGAGTTATGGGAAATCAGTCTAAAAGACACGAAACAGTAGAGGACATTCATTTATGGACACGAATGAAATTAAGATAATGCATCGACTAAAACATATATATATATATATATATATATATATCAGTTTGGTCCAAAATCAGTTGACTTTTTGTGATGACACTTCAGAATTTCCGGGAAGCTTCTCGAGGCTTATTTTGTACGGGTAAGTAAGGGAACACCCTGGAACAATAATCTTACATTGTGCATTTACCCTACTATTTAGCGTTGGCTGCGATATGGTAAGTGGTTATCATGCTGTTCGCGGATGCTTGTTGTACGAGTTCCTACAAGGACGCAAAACGGTCGAGGTCTGTCGAAAGATGGGTGGCGTACAGGGCACGGATTCGCCAAGTTACGGGATGGTGAAATGTTGGTTTCGTCGATCCAAAGTAGGGAACTAGGAACTGTCCAATATGGAAGGTCAAGAACGCAAGCCAGTGGACATTGGCAGCAACATTCAGGACGTCCTAAAAGAGGATCGGAAACTAAGTATGCACGAAGTAGCGTCACACCTCGATCTTCCAAGTACTACCGCTTATCGCATCTGCTCCAATTCGGAATAGTCCTAAAGCTCGGACAACTTTTACTACACGAATCAGCTAATTAGCAGCTTTCGAACCGTTCTGCCATCGCATTTTCATTGCTCACCCGAGGACGCAATCGTCGATGACTGAACGATGTCGTTACTGGAGGCGGGAAGTGGATGGTCCAAGTCAACCATAGCAGGAAGCGCCAAATGAAAGAAAATAAGAACAACTCTGGTGAACCCTACTTGTTGTGCAGAACTCAGAAAACCAGGTCCCGTGGATCCTTACATTGCCTCAGCAGTCTCGGTAAAAGAGACGTCAGAATGAAAAGCAGATTCCCTGACACGCCTTTCAGGGATAGACGGTGCCACAATCTGGTAAGACCAACAGTCGGTCATCCTTAGGTGTTTCAGAGCTAAGTCTTGAAAAAATGTAACTCTGGTCGACGCAACCGCGAGCGGGGCGAAAGCTAACTTTGCTTTCAATGAGTCGGCTCTCATGAGAGTCAGTAAGTCGTCGAAGAATGATACCCGTGAGGAGTTTGGAGACAATAGAAATAAGGCTAATGCCTTGATGATTTTGGCACGAAGCCCATTGATTCCTTTCAAAAATGAGCATGACAGATGACAGTCGATAGTATGAAGGCACCTCTTCATTGTCCTAAATCGTGTTGAATAGATCGTCAAGTTCAGTCAAAAAGGGTTACTTCTATTTTTAGCAAAGACGGAGGAAGGTCGCAGGGCACGGGGCTACGGTTCATTTCGACAAGAAAAACACATGTCGAAACTCCACCAAATTGGGTGTGACATCAAATTTCTACGTCGGAGGTGATTCATCAAGTGACAAGATCACAGAAAGCCTGCAGAATTGTTCTTCAAAATGTTCCGTCCAAAGGAGAAAGAGAATAGATCAAGGTTTCATCTTTCACAGCCATTGTTTCAAGAACTGAAGGTGTGTTTGGACCCGTATTCCGAATGAATTGGAACAGCACACGGCTTTCCCAAATATCACTGACTTTCTCTGTCTTACGATCCAATGTCACCCACCAGCGGCCACAGTCGACTCGAAGACTCCTTATCAGTTGTCGTTTCAGGGCGTTACAGACATGCTGGAATGCAGAACCCAGCAAAATCTGTTTCCGATCGATGCCTCAGACATCCATTCACAGCTCGGACGCCTCAAACTGGGCATACAAAAAGCAGCAAAAGCCTTCTTCATGGCCCATTACAGAAGACCCCATGGAGTGAGTGCTCGGCCTACCAACCTCATTCACCACTAACAACTGGTGGACCATTTCGTCATATCATTGAATTTCAGACTGCGAGTTTATATGATGAGTAAAAAGCTTTAAGATCTGGTGCTTCTTCGTACCGGGAAGAGAAGCACCATGCGTGCGCACACAGGGACATGATCGGAATAAAGACATGCGCATCAAATGGAGGAATTCGGTAGGCGCCAGGTGACTCTACATGAGCGTTTGTACTGAAATGCACCGCTGTTAATATAAAGGTCACAGTCAACATGCAGTTGCAGGAACCGATCGCCATTCTGTTCGGTGTGCATGGACTTCGAAACGGTCCCACGTGTCGTTCAGAGTCCAAATGGTAACCCCTTTGGGCATTCATGTCAGCAGCGACAATCACGATGTTAGGGATTTTCCACACTAGGGGAAAAGATGAGACTTCATGACTGTAATCTCCATTCATATCATCGGAAGTGCAGTCAGTGGAGGCATAAACGGAAGCGATGAAAATACATATTGTTTCGTTTTGTGGCACCATCTTACAGTAGTATAGGTGAACACCTACGGGTTAATTTATTGAGCTAGGTGACCCAACTGGTAACAAAATGCCAAAAATAATCAAAGTACGCCACAAAACTTCACACAGTTAAAAAAAAACAGAGCGCTGCTTCTCGTCTTGCAGATAAAAATGTGAGTGTTATGCAGTCATGGTTGAGGAAACACGATTCAGATAGATTTGTGACGAATAAGTCTCATAATGTGGAAATCGAAAACTGCTAAATGCTAATTGTTATTGGTGTCCGAGGCGTAGTCAGATTACGACGCGAAAGTACAAAGTGGTTTGTGTGTTACGCGACAGCCTTATGATTATCTACGACAACAGGGCCACGTACATTGGAAGCAGGAAATCCTTAGCGTTATTCCTCCGCAATATCGCGCTCAATGCGGAGCTTTTGCCTGAGTGAGAGACAGACACTGCTAAGAGCATAAGCTAAATCTGGAGAAATGGAAGATGGTCGTTTTCATGAAACACAAAGCGACACATCAAGAATGGGAAGAAACATGGGTCTCTGGCTTACCGCTAGCAAGCGAATCTGGTCGTTGTGATTTTCCGGTATTTTGGAGCGGGCCTTGAATAGGAAAGAAGGGTTAACAGCAACCCGGCTGTTCGATACATTGCCTGCGTCACGTGATTTAGAATCGTGGGATATGCAAGATTCCGACAAGGCCGCAGCGACCAGAGTGCATGCATCTACAATGTAACCAGATGTCAGAAAGGAGTGAAGTTGCGAAAGTGATGGATCGAAAAATGGAGGAATTTTCGAACAGGGCAAACTTGAGTAGAGCGTTGCAGGACACTTGTACAGACAATATTCGAGGTCCAGCAGTTAGTGTGTATTGCTAGACGAGCAATGCGTTCGGTTGAAACAAATAGTTAGTCTGACACAGGCATTTCATCAACGGAGAGAAAATGCAAGTTGCGGTATGTGAACATTTTGATTGCCTTGCAAAGTCGCAAAAATAAATGCATGAAAAACGGATACGGTCAGAATTCCTAGCAACGCAAAAAAGTTCCGGCGGTAATTGGCGAATACTGCGCAATCAGGACCAAGACAACTTAAGCGAATTCCTCAGCTGTATTTGTGCCCACAACACTGGATGATCTACTCCTGTTAGTAACTATTTGCTAATGGTCAACAGTTGGTCGATGTGCCTTCAGGGCCGTCTACTCAGGACGCGGTCTTCAAGTGTTTGATTCCACGGGCATGTGACAATAGAAGCGAAGCGACGCGAAGAAGGATAAACGCAGCGTGACAGTGGCAATAAGTACATCCTCGCTTGTGGTGGCAGTTTCTCGTGAGAACCTTGCTGTACTCGGTTAAGTGATTTTAAGTCCCGCTCAACCTTGACCTTGTTACAATGGGGACGGGTCTAAATGGGCCTGGATTCACAAACCGTTGACTTTCAGAGCAAGGTGGGGAAAGTTAACTGAGTCCTTGCTCATTTCAACAGAGTAAGCATAAGCAGGTAGTGCCAAAGTCACGACATTGCGCATCTAGCGACTTAATTTAGCCAAGCACAACTAGAGCGAATAAGGGGTTGCTCTGGAGGGATATCCCAAAGCGTGAAAAAAAGCATTCCACGCTAACATCCAACTGGTAGCAGAATGAACAGTCAACCTTCGCGGAAGATATTCGGACCGTGTCGAGTATTCACTCACATGTGCAGTGTGACCAAATACAATGCGCAGGTCGCGTTGCTGTCATTGTTAAGGTCAAATGTGGCAGCCGACCGTTGTGCAGGTAATTGGACGCGAGATTGCACAAACAGGCAGTTAGCGAGGCAAGACATCACATACGGAGGGTCCGCACACGTGGACTGGTGACCGAGCACAAGCTGTCCGGATCCGCCAGTGACTCTGAGCATCGGTCTATTCGACGTGTAACATAAAGTTGCCGTAAAATACAGATACTTTGAGACCTGTACGAGTGAAACACGAGCGCACTCATCCAAAGGAAAACCTATGTGCGTTAACAAATTGAAGATGTGTTAAGCAGGAATTGTCCGATAACGAGTGGTCTAACAAAGCAATAGACTAAATAAATCCTCGCAGTTGCTGAGGTGACTACCGAAACTAACAACTGCGTGAATCGAATAGATGGGAGTAGGCCTATCGAGTGTTCAGCAAAAATCTTCACTGCGGTCGGTTTGATGATCGTTGGAGGCTGACATCGGACTAGTAACACAACATCTATCACCAACATAGGCAATAACGAAAATGCCAACCAGCCAGTTGACCAATTTCCTCTTACTGGATCAGTTAAAATGACAGCCGGACATAAACCCATAAATGCCTCTTGATAAACACCATCTTTTGTTGCGAAGTTTGCAACAGCTTTCCGTAGATTTTAGGCTAGTTCATTAGGCACGAAGAAACAGTCGTGACAAAGGCTTTGATTGAAAGCTCGTTCCGCTGTCTACGCATGGGCAACCTGACAGTATCCAGCTCATGAAATACGATGAAAACTTAGTCAATTTTGCGGTGTACCATGGTCGTAGCAGAGGATACTCAATGGCACCTTAGTCGCTGCCCTAAGCGCCATGGAAAGGGCGTTGATGTTCAGGTTGGCGCCTTTTATTTCCCCACTATCGCTCGTTTATTCAGATCGCCCTTCCATTGTTCGCCTTTTCATCCCCCAAATCATGGCCGTCCCCATCATGGTTGTCTTCTGGTTTCTAATCACATGCAATCGCAGGGTCGCTCCCGCCCTGTCGACAAGTTTCATGTCCAACCAAGCAGAGCTTTCGATCCTAACTACGGGTAGCATTCCTCAAGGTGCACCCTTTGTTGAAGATCTGTCAGAAAGCAACACTTTGCCGAACATTAAACATTCTACCGAGCGATAACTGCTACTTATCGGAAGGCCGTCTACAAGGATTCGGCTCTGTGCTCCATCTAAGATATCATTCGTGTGACGATGGTGGCACTTTCTCACTACGTGTATCCGGAGATAAGGCAGGCTCAATTGCTAGTCTGGCCGTTGTGCACATTGTTCTGGGCACCCGGCCTAAGGTTGCTATGATCTGCTGGATTCCGATCGGCAATCGTATGTGCGACAAGTGTCAGCAATATGCCGGTGCATTGTACTGACGCTTCGATGCTACGGGACCACCACCGGTTGCGCATGGGTTGGGTATGCCGCGTGGTTACTCGCATCTGCGGATTCGAACTAGGGACCTCCGGATTACAAGACAAGCCTGTGGCCTTTTCGGCCACTGGCCGAGAACCGTATATACAGCGTCAGATGGACTAGCTTGTCCATACGTCGGAGTCGCGTAGGATCAATAACTGCCTATTTGTTATTGCGGTCTACGCTACCGGTAATGGATGGGCATCGTTCCAGCAAGCTACCAGCAGGCTACTATGCAGCAAAAAAGTAATTTCCTACGCAAAATTATAAAATGCTAGACAAGGAGACTGTGGTTAGAGGGAGAGGTTAAAAACGATGGGGTGGGACAAATAAACTCACAGCACGAACGCCACTGAGGTCAGCTCTTAGCCATATCAACAAGTGTATCTAGCCAAACGTGTTCATGGTTTTTCGGACCCCAACCAGGGAGCAGAGACGCTCCAACTGAGGCCAGCTTCGAAGTGAGGGCCTTCATTCCTCTCGACCAAGTCTTCGCTTGGCCACTTCGCCTCTTCTTCCATCCACACCCCCGGCAAGCAAACAATGCACGTCGCGGGTGTCGGTAGGCTGGCATGCGCAACACGTGGCCGAGCCATCGGAGCCTGGTGCGGGAAATAGCGGTGCTGAGCGGTTCATTTCCTTTTCCTGTGCCGTAAACAAGGCGTCGAACACGCTCGTTGCTTACGTGGTTTCCACCAGACGTGAGCTAAATTGCGAAGCCACCGGTGGTTGAACGTAACTAGCGTCTTTATGTCCGCTGATCTAAGGGGTCAGATTTCACAACCGTACAGTAAGGTCGAACGTACCGCTGCATTGTACACTCTACTCTTCAGGGCGAGAGTGATGTCGCGCCGGTGCCATAAGTGTCGAATGTTTGCAAAAGCGCCTCGAGCGTTTGCTATACGGTTCGTGATCTCATCTTCAATCCCAAGGGTGCTGATACAACTTTCCAGGTAGTTGAATTTTGAACGACTTCTAGCTGATCGCCACCAAGGATCGGCGAAGGAGGCGGTCCAGGCCAATCTTGGAGGAACCCTTTGCACTTCGATGGTGCAAAGCAAAGCCCGAAGCGGCTGACAGCCAGTGCTAATCTGTCCAGCGCGGCTTGGCACGTCTTGGAGCTATCACAGATTAGGGCAATATCGTCAATATACTTTAAGTCAAGAAGTCGTTTTCCTGGGAGCAAGTCCACATCTTCTAAGTCGTATCCTGTGAATGCGATTTCATGATTTCGTCAATAGCGAAGTTGAAGAGAAAAGGTGACAGCTGGCGTCCTTGTCTCACACCGCTGGAAATATTAAAGGGCGACGACAGCTTGTCGTAAGCCCTTACACTGCTTGAGCTACGCGCGTATAATGGTCGGATAATATTTACACATTTCTCAGGTACATCTTTCCCGAGTAGACAGTCCCAAAGTGTACGTCTATCCACCGAATCGAATGCACCTATGATATCGAGGAACACGACTACGGGGGGCTGCCAATATGTGTGAAGGTGCTCCGACAACTGGCGCAAAGTGAAAATGTGGTCAATGCAACCACGACGTCGATGAAACCCGGCTTGCTCTTCACGAATATGGCTTTCACAAGTGCCAGTCAGTCTGTGAAGGAGGACAGAGACAAGCAAGTTGGAGGCGATGGAGAGCAGACTGATTCCTCTATGGTTGCCACATTCCGATTGTGAGCCTCCCTTGAAAATTGGGACTATGACGGAGCGGCTCCAATCAGTTGGGACAGCTTCCTGCTCACACAATTTCATTAGTAACTCGTATAAATCATCCACAAGAGCAGGCCCCCCCGAATTTGAAGAGGGCTGGAGGTAGATCATCTGGTCCCGCGGCTTTATGTAACTTCAACAGTGCGGTCTCACGTTCGACTTCTGAGCGAGAGGGTGGATGCAAAGGGATAGACCAGAGAGCGAGACGATCAGTGGCCGGCGAGAAAGCTAACAATTCCAACCGATTAAATTGCCTTTCAAAGTGCTCAGCCCAACGCTCCAAGCGTTTGGATAGGCTGTCCACTCTTGTCACGTATAGTTTCACTAACACCAGGTCTCCTGTTGCCCGTTTCCCGTATCAGCCGTAATAACTTACAATGGTTACCAACGGCAGCGGCCATTTCCATCTCTGATGCACGAAAAGACCACCAGGATTCGCGATCTCCCATCAGGCTAGCACGGAGTTTTGCCCGGAGCTCTTTGCGTGTTTCATTGTGTTCGCTTCCAGCCGGAATACGCCGACTAGAATCGATACGTTCCAGAGAGTGCGAAAAGACCCAATGTCCATGTGGGTGATTATACCTATCACATGAGGATTTTCCTGTTGCTAATAAAAACGGGTGAATATGAGACTGAGACTGTATTTAAGAGCAAGTAGAAAGGTTTCTGTACAACTCTATCGAATTACGAAAAATCAAAATTTACTTGTGAATTATCAGCAGTTGTGTCTGGTCTGTTGATCGTTTATCCGTGTTCGGTTAGAAATTTGTACTAGCGTCATTATTTCCGGACATACAATGTATTCTTTTGGCACTGTATGTGCATCGTTTCACAAAAGCACAGGTTTCCAAAATAATCGTCGATACGGGTTTTAAAACACTTCACAGAATCGGCCTCTATTAATCCTTCTGGTAGTGTATTCCATAAGTTTACGATTCTTCGTTCGATACAAAGCTGATGTGATACTTTGTTCATGCTGGGGACCCTGATTTTGTAACGATGTCCTCGGGTGTTACAGGGTTCTCGCAGGTGAAATATTGGCCGCACTATGGGGAAGTGATTCAAGTGTAGTACTCGATGGGTCATAATAAGATCAATTCTTACTCGGCGATAGGATAGTGTGTAGAGTCCGAGCTTTTCACAACGTTTTTCATACGGAAGCTTTCGTAGACTTGGTATCATTCTAGTTGCGATATGCTGTATTTTCTCCAATTTTTCAGTTTCCCACTGGGTTATCGGATGGTAAGCTGGGGCACCGTATTCAAGGATTGGTCTAATGAGCGAGGTGAATAGACGAGGGACGGTTTCTTCGGACCATGTGGAGAAACTGCGTCGTAATGCCCAGAGCATACGAAGTCCCGCACGGTACAATTTCTCTGTATTTTCTAGTGATCTTAAATCATATCGTGAGAGAACTCCTAAGTCTCTGACAGATGTGTTGGGATGGAGCAACTGGCCGTCCAAGGTGTATGATCGAGTAGCTGGACGTCTGGTGATACTGATGAACTCCGACTTGCTTGCGTTAAGAGGGAGTTGCATTTCAGTGGACCACGTTGACAGTCGCTCTAAGTCATGCTGGAGGCGAGCGCAGTCGTCCTGGTTTTCAATGATCCTCCAGATTTTCAAATCATCTGCAAACAGGACACATGGTGACTGGAGCTGCTGCGGAAGATCGTTGATATGAATAAGAAATAATGCTGGCCCAAGTACAGTTCCTTGAGGCACGCCACTGGTCGATGGGAACCATTCTGTCAGATAGTCATTGACCTGTACTCTAAACCTTCGTCCCACAATAAACTCTTGTATCCACTGAAGTAACGTGCCACCGATTCCGTATGTCCTCAGTTTACGAAGGAGTACCTCGTGGTTCACTCTATCAAACGCCTTACTAAAGTCGATGTACACCACGTCAACATCCTTCTGTTCATTGAGAGCTCGAACCCACTGGTGGTTTGCGTACATCAAGTTGGTGATGCAGGATCGCCCTTTCGTAAAGCCGTGTTGCGCTGGCGTCAATATGTCCATCGATTCGAAGAACGACAGCAGACATTTTTTCACAACCTTCTCGAGAACTTTGGATAATACCGAAGTCAAACAGATCGGTCTATAGTTCTCTGTTTTACTCTGATCACCACCCTTGGGAAGCGGTTTAACTATCGAGCATTTCCAGTCGTTCGGGACGGATCCTTCAGAGAGCGATCTATTGAAAAGGTTTGTCACAACTGGTGAGATGATAATCGATAGGGACTTGAGTATTAGTGGGTGAAGTCCGTCTGGCCCGGGGGGCTTTGCACCATTGAGGTTGACGAGTAGCTGATGTACTTCGACTGCATCACATTGTAGGCTGTCGAGCAAGACTGGCGCAACCTGTGCTGGTACTGGAACGGCCGCCGGTTTACTGGAAAATACAGTGAGGAAGTGCGTAGCCAGGGCGTCCGCGCGCTCCGCGCTTGAAATGAGTGTCTTCCCGTCTAAGCTCTCTAAGACCGGTAGGTCGTCTCCAGGTTTCAGTTGACGTTTCAAGTAGGCAAATATTCGCTTGGGTGCAGTTGCGGCCGAGGATGCTAGTTCCTCTTCGAACTGCCGGCGTTTCTTGATCTTTGCGGCGTTACATAAGTTACGCTGTTTCTTGTACACCGCGTAATCTTCATCACAACCCGAGCTGATGTATTTATCCCAAAGTTTACGACGTCGTCGCGCTAACTGTCTGTATTCCCTATCAAACCAATGCGGTTTGACAGGTCCGATTTTTGGATACTTAAGGGGAACGAACCGAGTACAGAGCGATTTAAGCTTCCCCTTTATTAATGACCACCACGCCTCAAGTGACGCATCATGTGGTAGTGTCCAATCAGTCTGACTTGTGGCTTGGACGAGTCCGTTGAAGTCAGTCTTCCAATAGTTGAATGTCGGCTTCTGTTGATTGTAATATGGTAACGACAGTTCTAAGCTTGCTACAATAGAGCAGTGGTCACTGTTCGCCAGAGGTTCGATGACTGATCTCTTTTAGCTTCTGCTCGCAGCTCGTAAACATTAGGTCCAGACAAGATGCCGAGTACGGAGTTACGCGCGTCGGTTGGATGACATGTTGCGTTGCCCCAATTTCAGTAGTCATTTTAGCGAATTGAGCCTCAACGTTGCCATGACCGGGAAGAAGCCGAACGTCTGGCCAGAATATCTTAGGTAAATTGAGATCCCCCATCAGTAAGAACTGAGGGCGGCTCATGTGCTTCTGTACATGTGGTATCCAATCGCAGCAACGGTTTAATGGGCTCCGATAGATAACCCCCACAATTAGTTCTGCGCGCCTGAGACGGATTGTGCACCACAATTGCTCGCATAAACTATCCTCGCTCCGATAGGTACTGATACGTTTGCCAGATAGTGACGATTTTATGTACAACAGAACACCACCGTGAGCCTTTGATTTTCGGTCACATCGGAAACAAGAGTATCCTGACAACACGACTTCTTGGGGTATGATGTCGGAGTTCAACCATGTCTCTGCAAGTCCTAAAATGTCCGGCCGCTTCGAGACAGCGAAGCGGCACAGTTCGTCACGTTTGTTCATTAGGCTGCACACGTTGGTGAATGCGACACGGAGGTCCTGGGAGGTACTGCGGGACGTGCCTGGAGGTTGAGCAATCGATTGATACGGGTTCGTACACCCTTCTTGATCACCCGAAAATTTACAACTTGTAAGTCAGTCTCACCTTCCTCTGTACGGCGTTTGAGCTCAATGACCGCAGTCTTCAAACGATCCCTGTCCTCGGGTTCCAAATCTCGGCGGATGTGAACTTTTATGCCTTTCAGCCTTGACAGACGAGACAGTATGAGCTGCGGCATATTAGGATTTGCAAAGGTGATCCTCAGAGGTCGACATGACTGGTTAGTTTTCTGGCCAAGTCGGATTACTTGTTAAATCGTCACACTGTCCTCGCCCACATCCAAGAGTCTATCGATGAGCCCCTGGAGGAACTCAACATCGTGATCATAACGTATCTGAGGGTTTTCATCTTTTGACTCCGGTACGTGGAAGACCATGAGATTATGACGCCTCAGCGAAATCAGTGATGAACCTGTGGGAGCAGAACTAGAGGCGCTTAACTGATTGGGTAGTTGTTTATCAGCAGGTGACGTCTGAACTCGATTACGTGGGCCCTTGCGCTTCTGAGTGGTCCATGGATCCTCGGTGTTCAGCAGTTCACAGACAGGCTCTGAGAAATTCACGGACCGATCAGTGAAGCGGCATTTCGTAGCTTCTGAGTCTGAGTCTTCCATCGGTGGGAAACATTGAACCTGGGGTTCGGCCGGGGTCGAAGACGCTGGTGGTGGTGCAGATCGCGGAGTGACAATAGAAGGCGAGGTGACAGAGGTACTTTCACGAGGGCGTTTGATCCCACGTGGTGAACGGTTTGTTCCTATCTGAAAGAGAGATTTTTCCGTAGTTGTTTGCAGTCGCTGCGTATTCTGATGTCTTGTACCGCGACATTTATCACATATAACTTGAAAAAACCGATGTCGGATGTCGAGCGATTTTCGAAACACGTCAACGGATAAGCCAATGCACGAAATATGGAACAAAACATCACAGCTGTAGCATCGAAGTGCATGAGCCTTATTTCCCACAACTTTCGAACACGAACCACAAGTAGCTTGAGACGGCATCACAAGCTAGAGCAAATCTAAGATGGCGGACAGAGATGGTAGTATGGCAAATCAGTGAGATCTCCGGAATTAGCCAAAGAATAGCTCCCAAATTTGCACCGCTTGGAAAATACGCCAAAAGAAGAATAATGGTGCACAATTCACACAGATAAAACGCTGCAAACACAGTAATCTGAGGTAAAAGTAGTATCCAGCACACGTTGATCCAAAAATCCGCGGCCATTGAGCTTCAACTGCATCCAGTGAGGGTTTATCCAGCTCGCATGATAGCGTACTTTGATAGGCATTCAGAACAGCGGGTTTCGCCAGTTGGCTGGTATCAATGCGCTCACAACGTCGCCTTGGGCGTCCGCCAAAACGCATCCACAGATCAGCACATACAAGTGCATGGACGGTGTCCACACCTGTGCTCCAAATAGAGCGACAGTTCTGAACGCAGCCTCTCCATCCGTAACTTATCGCAATGTGATCGATTTGCGTCCATAGCTGGTTCGAGGCTGGTGGACGCCAAGTCACCCTCCGGCGGGTGCTGTGTCGGAAATTAGTGCTCGCAAGAAATAAGCGAGCATCTTCACACAAATGAAGTAACCACTCACCGTTATCATTACGGGAGAGTACACCATCGGTGAATAATTTTCCAACTTGAGCGATCAGATCCCCAGCCAGCACAACTGTGTCCGAGCTTCTTCTGTGGCGAAGGAGCTCGTTCAACTGAGATAGAAGTCGTCTTTTACCGAATCATCGGTAGAGTTTGTGAGTGCATAGGCAGCGATGTCAAATAGACATCTGTTAGTCCCGCGCGACTTCGAAGCTTCGAACGAGCCAGCTAATCGCACCGCACACATCCGACTACTGATTGGAATCCAGTCAACCAGAGTAGGTTCAGCCCGGGGACTCAGGGCGATACCAACACCGGCTTGGCCGGTGCTCGAAGCTGCATCGTCACCGGATAGGCGCAATGAGAAAGTGCTGCTGATGTCACCTGAAGGGGATCGCAAAGTGAGCACAGAGCTCGAGTCTTGCAGCCGGGTCTCCGATAAGCAGCAGATGTCGATCGAGACGGTCTCTGATGTTCGAGCAAGTGCTGCCTATTGACCGATCTGTAGCAATGTGCGCACATTGAGGCATGCCAATCTGAAGGATGATCGAGGGCTCCAAATGGAAGTCGATGAACTGGGTTTGGCCGCTTGGTTGGACATGGGCTTGTCGACAGGACAGAAATGACGCTCCGCGTTCACATGTGAGTTGAAACTAGAAGGTAAAAGTCTAGCAAAGCAAGGTGGGGGAGGGCCAATAATTGGGTGGTTAAAAACAGGGGGGATAAAAGTGAAGCTGGCACGGGACGGTAAGAGAGAAAAAGCGTAGGAGGGGGAATAAGAAGATGGAAGGGCTTGAGCAGTAGCATCCAAACCCCTATCCACCCTGGTCGATGCAGCAGATAGGAGACCGTTGATTATCCTCTGCGGTCACCAGAGCATCAAGAGAAATTCATTGTATTGCGTGGGCAGGATACTGTCAAGTTGTACAGGCCTAGACAGGAAAACGATTCGAGTTCTCAACCAAAGCCTTTGGTTCAGAAACCTGACCGCAAGGCAGCGGGTTTGGCACTGGGCTGCAAGGAGTCCGTTTTAAGGAATAAGGAGCCACCTCATTCCAACCCCCAACCTGCAGGACCAGGGGGCTAAGTTTGTCTGGCCTCTAACCATTGACCAAGCTGGTATGAGTGGCTCTGAAGGTGCAAAAAAGCACCACCCAGCATAGTTCAATGGATCGCTGAGGTACACAAACCATCGCACCACGGTAAGGTCCAACCTCATTGCGATGGCATACCGAGTCTCGGAGTAGCCACGGACATAAATCGCAAAACATTGCGATTAGGCACCGCCTGTGAGGTCGCTTTCAAGCTTTCTGCTCGATTCGGAGGAAAAGTGTGGATTCTGACCATGCGTGTGAAAGCTGTGGATGCGCATCGGAGGACGCTCGCGACGATGTTGTGGGTTCAGACACAATTATCGAAGGCAGACGTAATGAATACGCATAAAATTGCGCTGGCATCCGACCTGTGTAGGCGCCTAATGAGTACGGTTGAAGTTCCCTGACAGCAGATATATCTTCGTGTGGTAAACCCGATTGCCCGCCTGGATACTAGGCCCCCAGTTTTTGGAATTTCACGTTACTCATCAGCACATTCCAGCCGGGAATGAATACAACGAGATAAGCAAATATCTCAAAGGAAGATTTGGTGGTATCCTGAATAGACTATGTACCATGTATAGAGACGCCTACTACCTTTAGAGAACATCGCAAGTTGTTCCGTCTCACGCCCACCGGAGGTCCTGATGTTAGCGGAACTATCTACAACCTGTCAAACCACTTGGAGCGTTGGGTACAACAATGTGAAAAGTTATCATTTTCCTTACTGGGCATTAATCGCTTTGCTCCGTAAACCTTCTCTGTAGATCCGCCCTCGAGTGCATAAGTCGAATCTGAGGTTGAACTGCTGATGATGAATATGGTCGCAAAACCAGAGACTTCCTCCTCCCTTTTTTGAAGTAGGGAGAACAGCTCTTGTAGACGATGTGCACTATTTACTAGTTAAACTTGGGACAGGAAACTGCTCCAACCGACTGAGGAAGTCCTAATATAACCCTAATTTTCAAGGGAGGGTGAAGTTCGGAATGTGGCAATCATATGGGTATCAGTTTCATCTACATCAAGTCTAAGTTGCTTACCACTATCGTTATTCACAGGATAAATGGCGACAACGAAGGTCCAGTTTGCGAAGAACAGGCCACGTATCGTCCAAATAGAAACTACAATGACCACATCTTACCTCACCCAAGTTAACACAGAAACGAAAGGCTTCTTGATGACGCATCGCAATCTCGTTCTTCGACATTAAAGGCGCTTTCGGTTCGGCGGTTCGATGCGCCTTTTGGGACTGCATGCTTAGGAAACGTACTCGAGAAATATGTAAACATTATCAGAGCGCTGCAGGCGTGTAATTCTGGAGGTGCAGGCGCATGACAAGGTGTCCATGCTGTTCAATATCTCTGATGGTGTGAGGTAAGCATACCCGCTGTCACCTTTCCTTTTTAACTGCACCATTGACGTCGAAATGGGAACTGCGTTCACCGGACATGAGTTAGAAAGTATGGAGTTACTTCCAGATAACCTATGAGATAGGTTTAAACTGTGACAAATCACGTAAGTGACAAGCAAGATCAGACAGATCGGCACTAGCAGTCAATCGTTTTAGGTTGTGCTTCGCAGCCTCAAAATTCAAAACTTTCTTTCGGGATAGACAGTAACCAACCCCTGTGTCGATTCTTGGCAAAGAGCAGATAAAAGTCGTTCGGAAATTCAGCTACCGAAACAGCCATATCAGCGCCTGTGGAAGGAATAGAAGATGTCATACACTGCATAACCGGAAGCGCAGAATCCATAGTGACGCCGCTCGTTCAGCCCTACTGCATAGTAGGGAAACCGGACCCATCAGACCGATGGAAATTCAGAAACTGAGGGCACTCGACTACAGGTGCCCTCGCAGTCTAGCTCATATACGACGAGAACAGAGCATAAGCAATGAGTGCGTTCACGGCCGTGTTTTGACGCAGGAAAAGGTGAACTGCTCAGCACCATTAGTTTACGCATCAAAAGTCACGTGTTCTGTGCGTTGTTTGAGCGACTGAGATCTGGACGGAAGAAGTGGAGGTCAAGAGGAATGAAGGCTCACACTTCGAACTCGGCTGATGCCTCGGCTCCCGAGTTGGAATCCCATAGACAACGAACAGTTGGTTGGAGACACTTGTTAGCATGGTCAAGACCATAATCGTGTTTGAGCTGATGGTTTGTTTGCCCCCCCCCCTACAAGATTGATCTCATACTTGATGCGTGGTATAAACAAGGTATACCAACGTTTGTTTCCGTTCTTACAACCATCCGACTGAGCTGCAGTAGGGTACCATAACTGAAGGGATTCTCACCTTCAGCGAACGTTTAATATGATGACGTATTTTTCGATCAAATCCAGGTTGCGTGAAACAATTCAAACGCAAAGCGGGCAGGACAACTTAAAAAAGCTGGATAGCCGAACAACCTCGTGGTGTCAGCTGGATGGTTAGGGTTTAACCCGTTCCAACGAATAGTTCGGCGGCAGTGCTCTAGGATGTGGTGAGTTTACGCCAGACAAGCTTCTCCCTATAAAAAGCCACAAATGTCTGCTTATTAATACTGCGACGTGACGGATGTGACTCGTCACAAACTATAGTCACTGCCCCGTGGATATCCGGAAAATGCTATCCAACGCACGGACATCAATCGCTTATGCTCACATTCCTGATGATTACAAATAGTCGAAAATTCTGCGGCACATTCACAAACAAAAGCTACACAGCTACATTCATACAGTTACATACGTATATACACCCATTCACTGTCATGCCAAACATGTAGTTTTGTACATTTTTGATCACACTATGTTAGCTTAGCATGATCATGCCTGTAAAGGTGTGCCTCGCATTGTCGAGAAGAAAAATTTATAACATTGCATTCCCGTGACTAGTCTGGCACTTGTGTGTGCGCGCGCGCACCAAACAGGGGCACGAAACCGCGGCGCGATGATTCCAAAGTCAGTAGCGTGAGGACGGACAAGATACTAGTTTTGGAAAACGTGTTTACAAATGCATCAAACATTAATCTGCTTCAGACGTAGTCCAACGGATCAAAGTGAACAAATCCAACGCGAAATAGATCAGGAATCGAATTGAGATTGCATGACGCATCCTACTCACATAGCTGAGACTCCAGACAAGCAATAAGATGTGTACTATTTATGTACAGCCATTAAGCTGCACTTCACGGTGAACTAGCTCTAGTAAGCAAAAAGTTATCTCGTTCATCAAAACGAACAGACGAACATACCATCATATTCAATCATATCCTCTTTGATAGAATCCAACAAGGAAGGTGAGCGAAGACGTCTAAGGGTGTCCATGAGTTGTCGGACACAAAGTTCGTCGTACACGGTCTGCATCATTCGTAGAAGGAGCATGAGGTGTTCATGAGACGGCGAACAGGGACCTGCCCACCACCCCAGCTTCTGGTTATAGACTGGAGGCGATGAGTAAACACGCGGACGATCGGGCATGTGTTCGGATGGAAGGAAAAGGCTGGTCACCTCTACCTCATCCTCGTAGAACAGGTTGCCATTCACTACATACTTCTGGTTCATAACAGCACTGAAACCACATTTGCATTCGTTTGCACAGCCAAAGGCAGAACCATTGACGAGATCGTGTGGACCGAATCCCCCAGCACTGCCACTGCCAACACTGCCTAATGACGGGCGTTGTGTTTTACCACTGCCAGCAGCCGGTGCACAGTTGACAAGGTAGAGATCGATCTCAGAGCCCATCACAGAAGATGAACACTCACAAATGTTGCACGAGTCAAAGTTGTGATCGCGGAAAAGATTAAGCATTGAATCAGATAGCATGATGTTCACCAAAATCGCATCTGATTCCGGTAAGTGTGACTGGCTGCCTTCGTGATTGAAGTATGTAGTGGACGTAGCAGTTGCAGGCTCCGTGTCAAATGCCGATGGAATGAGTAGGCCAGTAGATGAAGTTGAAACGACCGAGTCTAGGGTACTGGGTTTTAACTCGACCGAGCTTGTCTCAAACTGATGAACACTGAGCCCATTGGGGGAGGTGAGCGCACATTTGATCTGTCGTGGGGGACTGGACGTAGATCGGACAAGGCCGACAGATGGACTGCCCATGTGATCCGCACACAACGATGGATCGCAGATCGATGATCTGTAGTTGCGAAGAGCTCGGTGATCGTAAGCCAGTTGAACATGTGGTATACTCTTTGGAAACAAGCTAGAATCGTTCCGGCAAAACTGATAGCTACCAGTGATCCCGAAGTAAGCAGCGCAAGGACGTACAAACGACCAGTCCTGAAAAATAAGATGTTGATAGGAACATGATCAGCCGAAAACAGTAGAGTAGGAACTACGTCGAGACATGTCAAAAAGATATGTAGGATAGGTAACGCGCAAGAAAGATCACACACTACAGTGTTCGATATTTTTCACAATAAGCTGTCCAAGACACCGTGACTTCCGAATGGTGCCCCAAATGGAACGAAAAAAAGTAATACGGAGAAACACATATACCTAGTGACAACGATGATCAAACGCAAAAAATATAGGGAGCTAGGTGAGCAGGACTCGCGTCGCTACGGTAGCAAATGGTCAAGATGCAAAAAGGCAAAGTGAGTGACGCATGGTGTAGGGAGGGCACAAGAGAGTAACGGAATGACGTGGTAGGTGACAGGTGTAATCCCTGAAGTGCAGCCACGGGAACGGGTTGGTTCTTTAGCCACTTCCCTCGATTCTGCTGCTAACTTGTCAAACGTGTGTGGATTCGTGTAACCAGGTAAACAGAACGCGCTGAAGCAAGTGGATAACAGGTCAGTGGAAATAATTCAAGCAATACAACAGGGATATTACCTGGCGCATTTCAATTCCAGAAAACCTGCCACGAAACACTAATGGAATGGATCTTGGTTGCATCAGCAAGCGGAAGCAGTAACAGTTATTGATACAACGGCACTGCCTGAAATACTGTGCCGTACATCAGGCCGATAGCTTTGCATGTGTTCACCAGTGGGATAAACTAGGTTTGGCTGAACAACCATAACTCGAGCAACGACACTCGATGAAACCCACTATCCTGACCCTCAAAGCAATGATCATGAAATGAGTGGCGATCAAGAAAAGGCAAAAAAGGGTTAAGTAAGGTCGAAATCTGACAACAAGAAGACAACCAGTATGGGGCGATGAACCGATGTTAACAGCGTAAGTGACTTTCTGACCGTAACATATCGGACGGTTCAAATTCACTATCGACCGCGATGGTCTTAACCAGGAAGACCAAACACGAGCATGCGAAACTTACTGCAGTTCGCAGTATGAGTTTGATTGCTCTGAAAACTACGCAGTATCCCCATGGTGGAGATGGTCAAGTATTATCCTTCCTTGTTCGGTTGGACTAAATCATTGTTTCGTGAGATTACCTACGAGCAAAGCAGATGAACGAAATTTGGCACGATTACAGCCCAGTGAATCCAAGCCACAAAAGGGGCGACGATGAAAGCCATCGTGTAGCGGAATGACATCATCCGTGAGACGAAAGTGAACTTCACGACTGAACCCTGAACCAGAAGGAGAACGCTGATTTTCAGTGGGAGCGCTTGTGCCGAGTCATTCTTATTTGTATCACAAATCACCCAATAAAGTAAAGCAGGAATAGTAAACGAGGACAAGTGTTACTGCGAACAGGTGAGTTATCATATACCAGTGAATTTACGTGGTGTATAGGTGAATGACTTTGTATGGGCACGTGAATTCTCATTAAACATAGGCAGATCAAGCTCAGAGATCGACCCAGTGTAACGCCAGATTCTCCCGACCCTCACAAATTTGTGAGCAGCAGTAATGCTTCTTTGGAACGCGTGTCATGGAAGATGGACATATCGTAAGCATACACGGTTAGAGAAGTGCGGACGCTGAGAGCCGTGATCATGTCCGCGACTCAGGCAATAACGATTGCTGCAAGACTGTGTTGTGAACCCGATCACTTCTGGGCGAGGTTACTCACCGCCTTTATAGGTAACTGTAGCTCTGGTGGCTTAAACGGCCCAGTAACAAAACAGCCACTTGCAAAATGAACCGATCAACGATTTTCAGAGATCTATCGGTGATTGGAAGAGCTGGCAATGTGTGAAAAGAGCTCTGAAATCATCATTTACATGCTTAGGACGCAATGCGTATGGCGATGTGTGCACTCAGACCATCGAGCAACGCTTGTATTGAGACGACTTGAACCCGTGAGCAGATGTAACAAATTCCTGACTGTACAGGTGATCAAACTTTTTGCTTGTTCTATGACTGCAAGCCCGTGCTCGAGATCGAGCTAAGTGATACTGTGAGTCAAACGTTTTAAAATGGTATATACGAAACTGAAGAGCGACCATAGTATTAAGACGTGACACGATTTTAGACAACAGTTGTGATCATGCCCCGACAGAACAGTACAGATCCAAATTTTTACTTGCTCTCATCATACAGTATTCAGTAAGAAGCCACCTCCTCTCCAACCAAGCAACTTGGAGGGCCAGGAGACTGAGGCTATCTGACCACAAAGCCTTGTCCAATCTGGTATGAGTGACTCTGAAGTTGCAAAAAGCACCACGCAGCATAGTTAAATGGATCGTTGAGACATGCAAACCATCGCACCACATAGAGCTCCAGCCTCGTCGCAATGGAGTGCTGAATAAAACGGCAAGTTAAGCCAAAAAGTCACCTCCATCTTTCAGCAGACGGAGGAAGATCGTCGAGTTAAGGAGCCTCCGTTCACTTCAACGCGGTAAGCGAATGTCGAATCTCTTCCAGGCTGGGAGGTGTGACATCAGCTTCCCAGGTCAGCTCAGGTGATTCGGCAAGTGGCTGTCACAAAAAGCCTGCAAAGCTGTCTTTTAAAATGCTCCACCCAACGAGCTAATCGACGTGACTGCGAATGGATCAACCGTGCATCTTTCGCAGATATCACAGAATGAGGGTTTTCTTTAACTCATGTTCCGCATGAGCTGGAACAGCACTGTCCATGTTCAACTCACAGCCCAATGTTACCCACCAGCGTCCCCGGCCGATTCGAAGACTCAGTGCTCGTTTCAGGACGTTGCGGACAAGATGAAACGCAGTGCACAACGGAACCTGTTTCCGCATTTTGATCAAACTGATCGATATCTCAGACAACCATTCACAGTTCGGACGTCTCGAATTGCGTATATAGCGAGTAACAAAAGCATTCCTCGTGGCGCACTTCAGATGACTCCATTGTTCGGCTCAGCAATCTCATTTACCACTAACAACTGGTGGACCATTTCGTTGTATCACTGAATTGTAGACTGGGAGTTTAAAGTATAAGTAAAAAGCTTTAAGGTCAGGTGTTACTTTGAAGAGGGAAAAGCGAGCGACACGTGTGCGTGCACTGGAGCATGCTTGTAATCCAGACACACACACACCAAAGTGACCGATTCTTGAACCGATGTGCGCTAGCTGTAGCTGTTGGAAAGATGGCCAATTTGGGTCCAGGTCATAGAGGAATTCGGTTGGCTCCAGCTGACGCGTTGCGAACGTTTGTATCGAAAAGCAGCGCTGCTAATATAGATTGTGGCCGGCATGTAGTTGCAGGAATCTATCACCATTCGGTTCGGCGTGTACCAAGTTCGAAACGGCCTCCATGTGGTGTTCAAAATCCAAGAGACGACCCACTTGGGCGTTCATGTCACGAGCAACAATCACGATATCAGTGTTTTTCGCCATGTGGAGAAGAGAAGAGCACTTACGATAAAATACACCCTTGACACCCTCTGAACTACAGTCAGTCAGGGCACAAGCGGAAGCGATGAAAAAGATTACTAACTCCTGTAGGGATTAGAAGTCGAACCGCACACATGCGGTTGTTCACGGGTATCAAGTCGAGTAGATAGTATTCAACGTGTTTGCTGTAAGCAACACCGACAAAACAAACATATCGTAATAAAATAAATTAATAAGGATAATAATAAAATGTATAGTAAATATATCTCAGTATCGCCAGAGTCGCGAAGAGTCACTGTCGGCAGACTTGGAACCAGGAAGTCGAACACTCGTCAGGATGCTGTTATCTTTTATTCGTGTTTCCGAGATAGTGCACATTAATACGAACAGGGGGAAGAGTGATAGTGCTGCCTGTTGGTCGACGTGACCAGAGCGCGGATGTTAAAGTAACCAATGTGAAATGAGACCATTGAGAGACGAGCTGCATTTATCGATACCATCAGCCGTAAGATTTAGGGCAGTTCGCAGGTATTTATAGACCGTAACATGTTAAGCACCTGCGACCACGGCCAACAGCAAGTGGGGATAGCGGTTTGCGCCAAGCTGAGCAGGGGTTGTCTGGCCTGAGGCGGGGGAGAGCAAACCTTAGAACACCTGGAGGTGCTTTCCCACCGTAAGAAACTGCGTGGTACTGATGGGGTGCGCCAATTGAGCTGTGGGCTTATAATCCGTAAACTTGGCTCCCATGGCTAGGTTTGGGAGAGAGCCATTGACCTCTCCCCCACTCCGAAAAAGGATTGTAATACTGAGTCAGTCTGACTTCTAGCCCGGGGTAGGAGTGATACTTAGTTCGACTACGTTAGTATACTGAACACGTGATAAGATAACTCTCTCTAAAGGAGCCACAGGAGGAACAACGAAAGACTCACTTTGATAGGATCCAACGTGGTGAAATTATAGTTCTGCACGCAGGACTGTTTGGCGAGGTTCAAAAGCTGCGTTTGCGGTGGGCTGAGAGGTTGTTGTAGAGTCATGGCGACACTTTGGTCAAATGTGTTGCATGAATCGAGCAAATTGTGGGTAAGGAAAATACCAGGAGGAGTCGGAGAGTCAGCAACATCTGTGGCAAAACCAGGCAAATTCGTGCGCGTGTTACCCGTAGTACTAGCCCCCACTGCAATTACATCGCCTGGGCTGGGCTGGGGTGCATCGTGTGACGGTGGGGTAGGGAGCATCAAGGCCAACTCAGCAGGTCCCAAGTGTCCCGAACCAGTGCTGCTAGCCAGACTCACTCCTTTCTGTAACAAAAGAGTGAGCAGCCAAAATGAATAAATAAAAATGTCGATCAAGTGTTTTTGGTGAGACATCAAAAAATAATCGCGCTGGGCGCCTGGCGGTCGAAGTATTTGTCCAAATAAACTGTTGGATTAGGGACTTGTCAAGGGAACGATATACGCCACAACACGGTACATCCAAGTAGCACAGAAGACAGTGATTGCATATGCAAAGGCTGCGAGAAGGTAAATGGTATTTTTCGAGCCATGTAAGTGTGCTTAAAAGATTACTAAGAGAGTAACCTGCTTGTGATAGTTGTGAGCACTCGTTTCTGTTAACCATAATAATGAGGCGGGTGCAAAGTCGACGGGACAAGGCAAGTATCGCATAAACTCATTTATAATCAAATGTCACTAGGGGCTAGATTATTGTAGTTATTCTCACATAGCGATTACAAGAAAGTAAGGACCTCTTTGGCCGGGGGCAAAAGTTGATATGGCCGCAAGAAATAAGACCAATGACGACAAAACCGGGTGCCATCGATCAGTCTCGACTTCCACATTGGGGTCCACACGAGATTGTGTTTGGCTGCAGATGTTACGGGACGTGGCTCGCAGTCGGTGCCAGCGGTGCGACTGCTGACATCTCCAAATAAGACTGTCTGCTTAAAGTGTGTCCGGTGCTGAGTTAGCTACGGGGTAAAGGTTGATTGTGGCGTGTGGCAGTGAAAACCACAAGGAAGGTGTCTCGTCGATGCCACCTTATCTATGCACGATATTCAGCCGTTTGCGGCCATACGCTGCTGACAACACGTACCCTGAATGTACGAAAACGAAGCATCAGTTCGACTTGCTGGTGTTGGGGATGAAAACAGGTGTGATCAAACGAACTCATAGTAGTCATCAACTCAAGAAACGTAACAGGAAAAGGTTATCAGTTTTCGTGGTGGTTCAGTCCGATTGGCCAACCCTGACTTGTACACTGAAGCGAAACGGGGACAGTTCCCGAAGTAAAAAGAAATGTGAATGAATAGATGAGTGGTAAAAGAGATTGAAAATGGTATAAAGGATGAGAATGTTAGGAACCGAGAAGAGAGTGAAGAGCAGTAATGAATTCGAGACTGCACTATATTTGATATTGATATGATACATGTGTGGTGGGACTCCGGCGCTTGGTGAAGCGTAAGCATATGAGCAATGCGACCCATGAAAGGATGCAAGCAAATATACAGGTCAGTGAGGATAGTGCATAATAGAAAGTTGGAGACAGTTGCAAGGAACCTAGTGTTTTTCATAAAGTAGTCAGTGACCAGACATTAAAAAACAGTGGACAAACTCTGGAGTGAGGATTCCTTATCAGGTGAATAGTGACCGGGTCACCAATTGGAGTCATCACCGTCGCTCAGTGACGACGGAGGTAGGGTATCGAGTACAGATGACTGGTCTTGTTTCGATAATACCAGTTCATGTCATATCTCCACAGGGGTAGGGGATGAGACAGCGACTTATGTGGATTGAGGTTGTTGATAAAAACGGCATCGAAACAGGCCGGACGAGAAGTTCGCCAAAATGTTTTGTTTAGCGTCCAAACCGGATGGTCTGGAAGTAGAGCAAATGTACGCTTTTCTTAGATATAGTTTGGTCCGCAAGAGTATTTTATGGATTCGCAATTCGGATGAGATGGAGTAGTAATTGGCTACATTTAATAACAGTCGATATCCGGGAGTGTTTCTAATCTACACCGGGCCTTTTTATTAAATGTCGTTGCTGAGCATTGCAGACACTAAGAATCCCTAATTCACTCAAATGAAGATAGCAAATAGAAGTAGAACTGCGACTGGGGCGCCATAAGCTAGACAAATAAGAGACTCCTGATAGTTCCTATAGGGTAGTTAAGGGGACTCTGATCGGCATTTGGTCCATTGTTCTCGTTTCTCGGTGACTGTTGACGGCTTGACGCAGAGCTGTCTGGAGATTGAGTAATCCCAATCACTCACGATACAGGTTACAGAGGTGAGAAACACTTCAACTATTGCACTGCTAGAAGTTCGGTGAGACTGGAAGAGTGAGTTTCATGTATATATTATACACAATCTGTGGTACAGATATTGTGCCATCGGAATCATGGCAGGAATCATGTAGGCGTGCACAAGTCATAGTTCAAAGTCAGATAAGTATTGCAAACAGATTAAGTAGCTCCAGCAGACGTGAGTTATACTTAGCTGATGACAGTGTGGTCAATGTGAACCGAAGGCAGTCCAAGGCGTTCAGGGGACACTAGGTAGCTGAATGTCGGCGCGTGTGCTGGAAAATGTCACTGACATAAAGATGACGAATAATTAATGATTGGGGAAATCAATCGTCGTTAGCAGAACACGAAATCTGACCCTAAGTAACCTCCCAGATGATGTTCGACAAGCGACCCACCTGAGAAGTAACGAGCACAATATCAAGACCATTGGTCTCACAAATGAGGACTGATGTTCCCCAACAGAAACCGTTCAGGAAGACTTCAGTAAATGAAGCTACAGTGATAAGATAGGAATACACTGGACGCTCGGACACTACCAAGTAATTTTGCTGGAGACTGTTCAATGGGACCAGTATTAGATCATTTTCGCAAATCCTGCCTCAGGGAACATCAGCGTTGGAAATAGATTGAGTCCGTAAACTCCGCAACCCCACTAATGCCTGGATCAAGCATGGAAACACTGAGTTTGGTTGATGTGTCATCTTCCTGGATGATAATGTCGGGACTGGACACGTAAGTTGTTAGGCAATTTATCGGAGAGGGACGTTATCAAATCGGTGCAATTTTAGTTGTTGTTCATACCTCTTGAATTGTTTATTTTTATCATAGTGAATGGACCCACCGCACTTCAGTATAGGGAACGGTTTTGGTTTCCGCTGATTGCAAGGGTGACGTGCAGCTGTTGCGCAAACCGGACCGGCATAAAACTGCATTGAACACTGGGCAAGCAGGACGGTCTAAGCTTGTCAGCATAGTATGCATGATTTATTGAAATATTGCTGGTGCGGACCTGACACCGAATGGACGTCGATGCTACTGATACAACCCCCGGGTGCGTATTTTTTGCCAGTAATTCTTCTGGGGCTTCATCAACTTCTAATTGCAGGTATGCATCTGATAGGTTCAGCTTTGCAAAACACCGACCCACATTTAGTTTCGAAAATAAATGATCTGGAATCGATAGAGGATAGTTATGTGTTGAGCGCATCAATCAGATCTACCGATAAGTCGGTGCATATTCGAATGGGACTACCACGACGGGAGCCGCTCATGATTAACCCCAGTTTTCTCAAAGCAATCTAGATCCTGATTAATAATTGGAAATACCGTGTGAGGTACTGGCCGTCGTGCATGGAAAACCGGAATAATATCGGGTTTTAAAGTAATGAGTCTTGCATCATTCGGCATTTAACGAGTCCTTTACGGAAAACGGCTGCATATCTCTCGAATGTGTTCGATAGTCAATATCTTCGGGACCACCGACTTGTGTAGCGGAACACCTGCACTGATCTGATTGATGGAAACATTCAGGAGATGGAAGCGTTTGATTCAGTCTAACCCAAGTAGGTTCATGTTCTTGTGACTGGCGACGAAAATGGTTCGCCAAGTAATAAATCCGGCACAGTGGAAATCACACTCAATCTGACCGATCAGATTCAACTTGATGCCTAACGCGCTGGTCGCTTGTTGTTCAGTCGGTTTAACGAGGAGTGCACCAACAGATTTCCACAAGTTTTCTGTAATTACTATGATGTCGGAAGCCGTGTCAATCTGAAAAGGGGCCAATCGGCCATTGATGCTGATAGTGACAAACGCTCTTCTATCTTTAACATCGCCGGTAGAGTTGGTGTTTACCCTTCTTTCAAACTTTCGGTGACTGTTTTCAGGCATCATATACGGGCCTGAACGGTAGTTTGGCGAGTTTACAAATTCACACGGCTTCCGACATCACAGTAATTATGGAAACTTTGTGGAAAGCTGTCGGCGCACCCGACATTAAACCGACGAACGCATTAGGCACCAACTGGAATCTGATCGGTCAGATTGAGTGTGACTGTCGTTTTGCCGATGGTTGAGAAATTAAATTGAACTAAGTCGAGATTTAGTAGAACACTGTACGGGTTCATAATTGGCATGGTGGCATAATTGGAGTGTCAGAAGATCTAGCTTACTGCAGAAGTTCGGAAGAAACCCCCATGCTGTGTACCAAGAGGAGAGGTTAAAAGAAGGAGAAAAATACGGATAGGGTCGTGTGCACAAATGACACTGTATAGCTGTTCCCTACGAATGATGGGCTCCGTTCTGGGGCACACACATTAAGTAGTTGACGCAAGAGTTCAAGCCGAAAATTAACTGAATAAATAAGGTTCGTTTTCGGAACGCATCCGCACTTTCTGACTTGGAACATCAACTCGCATGAATGTGGAACAGATCCAATTAGCTCCGGAATTTGACCGCAGAGTCTTGAGTGGACGTAGTCAAAATAGGTCGCACACAAACGTGGAAAATTAAAAGAACCACGACCAACTGCAGGCGATTTTTGGTGGGTTAGCACTTTTGAACAGAGGATACCTGGCTTGCCGCGGGCAGCAATAAACCAGTGACAACCCACGGCGATCGTGCTCTACATTCAACGAGATAAGCTTACAGTCAAGGTACGTAAAGCAAGCCAGGTGGTAAGCTTGGGCATACAAAGTATGATTGCTCAACTGAGGTGACTTGAGTAAAAGCAACCGAAAGGCAGTTAAAGAGATCAGGAGGTAGACTCACATGGACCATCAGACCAAGAGTTCGGTTTAGCAATGAGTTTGTGTTGCAACCACTAGAGGAAAGAGGGCATCCAAGTAGATCGTTTGGAACGGTACATTCATCTTCACACGAATCAAAACCAACACTATCCGGTGGAGTATCGGAAGAAAATGATCCTAACATGACGAAAGAACGAAGGTGTGGATTCGGTTATTTGATTGCGGATGTGAGAATGCAAAATACAGCATGAAAAGTGATTCACAACAACATGGATAAAGTAACATCAGCGCTAGAAGATGGAAGCTAGGGAGGGTACACAGCTTCCAGCACGCCCCCTGTCTAATCACCCCAAACGAAAAACAGTAGATCGAACGGAGCCAACAAGTCGCTACGCGGATTAGCCAAGTTTACGGTGCATGCCGTAGGAAGATCGGCGCGAGAAACTAGGGTTCTGTCGTTCGCTGCCAGTAGACTTCATAGTGACCTACCGCATCTCGGCGATCCCCCAATGCTGAGGCCAGTGCAATGCAGCACACACAGACACGGGGCACAGGATCGTTGTGCCGGAGTTCCCTATGCTTCAAATGCCACAGTTTGCCAAATGTGTACAGCAGTTCAAAACTTTATTGTACTCATATTTCGCCACTTCGATTCAGAGAACGACTGCACACTTACTATAATATCACACATTTGCGAGCCTAGTGCTAGAACTAAATTCCTACGTGTTCCCACGATACACACAATATTCAGTATGTAAGTAAAAAAGGCCAAAATCAACAGAATCCGATTTAAAAGGCGAATACTTCGAGAACAGACAACTGGAATTGTCTAAAATTGAAGTATATTCCATTGTAAAATAATAAAGTGTGGTGTAAAAACAACGCGTACTAAAACCCGGTCCCTTCGAAACACACTGACTAAGCATGGGAAGAGTATTCAACACATCTGATACATGAAGGAGAGTGTTCAACGTACCACGCTCCATGCCACAGAATTTGGCCCGCTCAGATGTGTCTTCGGCGTCATACTGATCATTGGGGTTACTGATACAGGATATACGTGGGCGCTTTGGACGAGAGCAGCTGTTTGAGACACGAGACGATAAGCAGAGTAAGTAGCGATGAAAAATTGAGTTACTATCAACCTCCTTGTGTATCGAAATGTTTAACAGAAAAATGTGACCCACAGAATTTGTATCAAAAGAGAATGATTTCTCGCAAATAGAAAGTGTCGTACGCGGCCGGGACCCTACTGTTAGTGTGGGTGTTGCCAGATGACCAAAACGAGAAACGAGCGTGAATTCACCTAAGTTAACCGCCTTGGATATTGGGTTGCAATAGAACTCAAAGTTCAAAGCACAAACTGGAATTTCCGCCAATGTTGCGACATAGTTCACATATCTATTCGTTTCGCAGTTAAAAGCACTTGAGCCATCATCCAGTTAGTAGCGATCGACGAGAACCCGTAGAATCCTGCTATGACATCCTGACTTGCTCCTTCAGAGTGTATAAAGGTCTTGACGACTAAGGGGACCCAACCAATCCAGTGCAGTTCAAATCAATATAAAAGCCGCATCAGGCACATTATGCAAAAGCAGTTGGTGAGAAGTGGTAGAGGTACCGAACAATCAATCTAAATGGTTAGTGATTGTAATTTTAGTGTATAAAGAGATGAGTTTTGAAAACAATGAGACCTTTGGTACGCAAAGCCGCGAACAAGTGAGATGGAAGGAAAGGAAGAGATGAGCCGACTCAGTTACAATCACAGACAAGTAGTTCAGGTGAAGATATGGATGACCTTGAACATCTCGAGTAGACGCCAATCTGTTCCCATCGAAAACTGATCATTATCGCTCCTAAAAGCCAACGCACCAAAAAGTGACTTTAAATGAGCATAGTTGGAAAGTGATTTGGGGCTCTTGTGTCGGTTGTGGTCAAGCATAAGGTTGGATCTTAGGTGGGCGAAGACGATCCAGTGCATACCTCCAAGGAAAGATGCAGCCACATTCCAGGGCCGGACTCGAGCACACATGCCGAACGACGAAATACTGAAACGAAAATATGGAGCGGAAATGCTCGAACAAACGCTGTTCCTCAGAGTGGCAGCCTGGGGATAAAGTCTGACCACATGTCGTGAGGGAGGCCACTAGCTGTCTACATAGTGAGTCCCAAATTGCGATAGTAGTTAGGAAGCTTTTATTGGCTTGTCTGCAGTATGTTAAATGATTCCGACGGGTAATGAACTCGTAGTATTGGGAAACGGCGTCGATCCAGAGCCGTGGGGTAGATTGGAAGCATAAGCGAATGTGGCTGCTACATAAGATTTGTTGGACAGATCGACGCAGGGCGTTGTAGATTCATGCTTTCAAAGCAATGGTACACCAGCAGTTCTCAGTATAAATGAAAATCCACTAAAACTGATCAATCGGTCTACCAAACTAGAGAGTTGCATCAACGCTGGTAGCTCAATTGCCAAAATTTCTGGGAGGATCGGTAACATCCATGCTGTACTGAAAGGCCTGTCATCTTCGGTGACAATAAAGCAGTAAACTACAGATAGGAAGCAATGTGAAAAGTTGTAGTGTGCTCAGGCTTACCAGATGTGTCGGAAATGCGTCTTATGTGTTAAGGAAATTATAATATTGATGACTCTTGGCAGCGGATGTGTGTGAAAAGTGATCGACAACTGGTAGAAACACTGAAGTCCTTGCGTTAAGTCCCGGTAGAAACTCATTTGTTACCATCTTGAAGCGTAATTTGAACTGCAATCCTCCACATGCTGGTTAGATCAGTGTATAGAAATTCCGTCAACCGCCAGTACTATGCCTCATTGGGCAAAGCTTCAAAGTGGTGGTTAACCGATGATGCAACATAAATGTAGTTGAACAGCGGGCCGATAGACTTAAGTTAACGCATGCAGTCTCGCTATGTGGGGGTGCACAGAATAGGTTACTCTGGTCGCATGAATTGGGAAGACGTGGTGCGGTTACCAAGGATGCTCCTGTGTTAGGTTACATGTCTACTTAGAATTTTTACGTTTGGGTTCTTTTTCTTTCCTTATGTTCCATAATGTTATTGGATTTTCCATATTCTTATGGTGAGATGGAGAACGGTAATAGGACCAACCGCATTTCGGTGATGGCATCTTATCAGTATAATTCATGTTAACACCCATATAGTATAGCCAATGAGGGATGGTTAGGTCATCAAATGAGTTACGCTTCAAATGGACAATTTTACACACCGGGATTTACAGGTTCGAATCCATGTCAGACCGCCTGATAGGAAACACTGGCTCCCACCATGTGTCCAATAATGGTGAAGCTGTACGCTAAAACAGATATATGCGCTGAAACACAATAAGCAGCGCCGTATGGCTCGTTGGGCTGAGCACTTTGAACATCAGTTCAGCTGGCCCCCTGCTCCCGGACCTCTTCCTACTCAGGTGATGCAGGACGAGCCATGGACGGTTAGTTTAGAGCCTCCGTCGGAGGCCGAAGTCCGAAACGCGATCACAGACCTTAATCGTTTTCGTGCCGCTGGCCCGGATTCCCTACCACCTGCACTATTTAAGGATGGTGGTGAGGTCCTCTGCAAAGCACTGACCTCCCTATTCGAACGTATCTGGAACGAAGAGTGTGCCGGCTAATTGGAGCGAATCGATTATAGTGGCAATATACAAGAAGGGCAGTCACACAGACTGTGCGAACCACAGGGGTATTAGCCTAACGCCAGTTGTGACAAAGTTACTGGCCTCGATTATCGTTCCTCGCCTCACTGCAGAACGGGAATCTCGGATTAGAGAAGAGCAGGCCGGTTTTCGCCCAGGACGTGGCTGTATAGACCATATATTTACTTTGCGGCAGGTGCTAGAGCAGCGCCACGCCTACCGCAGACCGACAATAGCTGTGTTCCTCGATTTCAAGAGTGCGTTCGATTCAGTTGATCGATCGATTCTGTTCGAAATACTTGCGCGGAAAGGTGTTCCCACGAAATATGTGAACATCCTTCGTGCTCTATACTCGAACACTAGAGGCCGCGTCAGGGTCTATGGTGCCCTATCGGATAGCTTTTCGACTACAAGTGGCGTTCGACAGGGTTGCCCGATTTCCCCATTTTTGTTCAATTTTGTCGTGGATTCTATCATGGAGTGTTCCCTGACGGAATCTCACGATGTAGGTGTTGAAGTGCTGCCTGGTGAACGGTTAGTTGATCTAGATTATGCGGACGATATCGTCTTGCTTTTCGACAATGTTGAGGCGGCACAATCAACCCTGAATAGCCTATCCAGAGTGGTCCCATTATTTGGTATGCACTTCGCACCTTCAAAGTGCAAAGTGTTGCTGCAGGACCACCAGCCACTCGATGACCCCTTGACGCTTGCTAACGAGGAACTCGATGTGGTTGATCAATTCACTTATCTTGGCAGCTGCATCAGCAATGATGGGCGCATTGAAACTGACGTTAGCTCACGCATTGCAAAGGCCAGAGCTACCTATTTGAACCTGCGGCATCTTTGGCGACAGGAGGGAGTTTCCCTCCGTCTGAAAGGCCGTGTATACAAGGCCACAGTGAGGGCCGTTCTACTCTATGGTAGTGAAACTTGGCCCCTTCGGTCTGAAGATCTGAGGCGCCTTCAAGTCTTTGATCATCGTTGTTTGCGAAGCATTGCTGGTGTCGGATGGCACCAGCGTGTCCGCAACGATGATGTGCGTAGGCGAGTACTAGGGGGTGGTGATCATGCTAGCTCCCTAGAACAACAGATAGCACTGAATAAGTTACGTTGGCTCGGGCACGTGCTACGCATGCCTGGTCACCGCTTACCTAGGAGGGCCTTGTTCAGTCTACCAGGTGTCGGATGGCGCAAGGCTCGAGGTGGACAGAAGTTGACTTGGCAGCGGGAAATGAAGTCACTGACGACCGAACTGGGTGCCGTTGGTCCCTCTCGCCTTCCGGGTTGGAGTCCACGTGACTCACCTTGTGCTTGGCTCGAGACTTTACAGGACATGGCTCGCAACCGACACCAGTGGCGCGTCTGCTGCCGTCTCCTAATCGGATTGTCTGTTTAAAGTGTGTTTGGTGCTGAGTTATCTGCGGGGTAATGGCTGATTATGACGCGTGGCAGTGAAAGCCGCAAGGAAGCTGTCTCGCCGATGCCGCCTTATCTTTGCACGATAGCCAGCTGTTTGTGACGGTATGTTGTTAACACAAGGTGTAGGCGCCTTGACCCTGAATGTTTGCTTAGGGCATTAAGGTTTTCAGGTAAGTCCCCCTTCTCTCCCTCTTATTCTTTATTTCATAGGTCCTCATGGTTGTGTGGCAGCGAAGCATCAGTTCAAATGGCTGATGTACTGCTGTTGATGATGATGATGATGCATACAACACAAAGGGATGGTAACGAAACTAGGGCCACGCTACCATAACGTTACATGTGATGGTCACAGACTTCATGAGGGTTGAAGCCTGTCACAGCATCGCAATTTTACCGACAACATCACCGAATGAAACGGATTCGAACTGATACTAGCAAACACCTCCAGGCCTAAGCCATCGTTTCCGCTGACAGCACGGATAACCGGCACAGCTACTCGCGTCGCGGTCTAACCAGTTCCAAATCAGAAGACAAAAGCCTCTGGTAAAACTTCTATCGAGTCCCCAGCAAACAGTATTTACAGTTAAAAGATGGAGCCAAAATAAATAGTTCATGGGAGAAAAATAATTCGTCCACCGCACGCTGTAACGGCGCTTCGCTGCAGCGCGACCACCACCAGTTGTGCTTGGGCTGAGTATACCGCGTGGATGCCCGTGCTTATGCGGATTCGAACCGGTGGCCTTACGGGTACAAGCCAGGCGTTCAGACCACTCGGCCACCGGCCGCCAGTTTCCCAAGCCACAAAGAAGTGTAATGTGCAGTGCTCAAGTTAAAAACAAATAAAACAAAGATCCCGACTCAATTCGGGGCGACCAGCGGTGTGAGACAAGGTTGTCCGCTGTCATCCTTCCTCTCTAACTTCGCCATTGACGAAGTCATGGAAACAGCGTTCACTGGATACGACATAGGTGTGGAGTTACTTCCTAGTGAGCGACTTCTTGACTTGGAGTATGCCGATGACATTGCCTTAATCTGTGACAGCTCCTAAGCGTGCCAAGCGGCGCGGGACCGATTAGCACAGGCCGTCTATCGTTTTGGACTATGCTTTACTCTACCGAAATGCAGTCCTTCTCCAGGATTGACAGGGGCCCACGCCGGTGCTGACATTAGGTAGGGATCAGCTAGAAGTCGGTTAGGAATTCAAGTACCTGGGAAGGTATATTTGCGCCCGTGGGATCGAGGCTGAGATTACGAACCGTATAGCAAAAGCTCGAGGTGCTTTTGCCAATCTCCGCCACCTGTGGCGCCGACGCGACATATCTATCCATGAAAGGCAGAGTTCCTAAAGCAGCCGCCCATACAACTCGCGGTTATGGCTGTGAAATCTGGCCCATCAGGTCGACAGACATAAAAAGGCTAGTCACGTTCGATGATCACTGCCTTCGCAGCTTAGCTCCTGTCTGGTGGGAGCATCACGTGAGCATAAATGTGTTCGGCGTCGCCTATTTGGTGTAGGAAGAGCGAGTGAACCGCTCAGTATCATTATATCACGCATCAGGCTCCGATGGCTGGGCCACGTGTTGCGCATGTCAGCACACCGACTCCCGCAACGTGCGGTATTTGCGCGCCGGGGGTACGGTTGGTAAAGGAGGAGGGGAGAACAAACGATGACTTGGTCGAGAGGAATAAAAACCTCACTTCGAAACTGCCGTCGATCAGTGCATCCTGACTGCCTGGCTGGAGTCCCAAAACGAGGAACACGTTTGGTTGGACACACTTGCAGATATGGCGAAGAGCCGACCCCAATGACATTTGTGTTGAGTTTCTTTGTCCACCCATTCCCCTTTAGATTCCCTCTCTAATTAGGATCTCGTGAGAAACTTACATAATATTCAACATAGTACTTGCGTATTGAATGCTTTGTAGTGTAAATTTTCCGTATCTTGTCACTTTGTGTTGAGGCACATTACCTGAGGTGTTTCTCACCCCCAGTTAAGGTGAATGAGGAGAGGTCCTTAGCTACTAGTAGGCTAAAGATCGAGTGAAACTGGCTACATTGCACTATGATGGGCATCAAGACCAATGTGCATTTATCGCATTATGCCACAAATTTCAACTTTTTCTGTGTGCGTGTTTTCCTAATTCTTTGTGCATCGGATAAATAGAAAATGAGCTGTACCACGACAAATTTGCTTTTGTGGTGAAGGATAATGATATGTTGAACTTTGTTTTTAGCATGTCTTCACTCACCATTCACATTCAGCAGATGCAAGAACTTTACAGAAATGTCCAGAATTCTCTAACACTGTATGGAACATATCAAAACTTTCTAGATCTTTCAAGAAATGTCTAGTAGTGGTCATAACAATAGAAAAGAACCGTCTTAAAAGCAACATTTCAATCTGTTGTTATCAAGTAAGAATGTAGCGAATGGTAATATGAACAATTCGGTAAGACGAAAGCTAGTAGATGCTTGCATTTAGTATTGTCCCCTCGGTACCATTAACAATAGCAGATATGCAACTATATAAATAACGATGGGTGTGACCAGACAAGCTTGAGGTGTAAAATGAATGACGGAAGTTCCACTCCTATGTCCATAGTAGCCTTAAGCTCACGAATAATTGTTTTGAACACACAGGGCTAGCTTCATCCGGCTTATTGCCACAGCCTCGACGAAACGGAGAGAGCGACGATTAGAGTGACGTAAGGGGATTGTGAACGCTGATCCGAGCTGTGTCCGGTGACGCTTGACCAGTAGGTGTCTATCTATTACGAAAGCTGGCGGCCTGCGTGAGCATGAAGATTCGGGGAGGCAGGGATGCTGGTCAATTTCACGTTGAACTTACCTCGGCACGTGTTCCTTTATTCGCGAAGTCAAAGACCAATCAGTCCTGCCTAGGGAAGTGGATCCGCAGTCACACATACGAAATGGTATATGCAGTGTGAATGGGTCCGGACCGACTGAGCTTCCTTCGTAGGAGGAACAGGCAAATTACGAGTTCGCTTAATGATCACAACTTCAGCAGTATGATAACTTCTCTGCGTAGCAGAAATAAAACTTTTGGTGGTCTTCAGTGTAGGGAAGCTACTGTTGGAAGGCAACTCGATATAGACTTTTTCTTGGCTGTTATATGCACTAAGTTCTTTGGATCTCGCTGTTGACTGTGCTTCGCTATGAATCTGCGAGGATAATCATTCAACCTGAGCGTAGTTCCGATTAACTCTAGCTCATCGGCCAGACAATCCGCCGAGCAAATCTGTCTAGCGCGACTAACTGAAGTTCTCACAAGTGTCCGTTTGTACCGCACTGGTGTGAAGCTGGTCAAGTGCAGGTATTGGCCGGACCATGTGGCTCTTACGTAAATGGACCTCTTGATTAGTCCGCCATCGGTTCGGCTGATAAGGATGTTCAGGAACGGTAGACGGTTCTTCTGCTCCAGCACCAAGTTCGCATGTGCGCCGTTAAGCCGCTCCACGAACTGCACGATCTGTCGTTTCGATAAACAAAAGGTCAGTACGCCATTTACATAGCGCTTATAGTATGGCGGCTTGGCTATTTCTGTGGATATGACTCAATCATCAACCTAAAGAAATCGGTCAAACCAGGGCCTAGTGGGGTACCCACTGCAATTTCATCGAGTTGACGGTATGGCGTATTCTAAAATTGGAAGGTAACATTTTCAGTAGACAACATCAATGGTTCTTTTGGAAGTTCGGCTGGAATTGATAGCGAATAATCAGATCTTTCAGCTAGTTCGCAGATGTAATCGACTGTCTAGTGTAGCGGAACGTTAGTGAACAGAGACTACACATCCAATGATCACATAACCTAATCGGACAGGTCGATGTTATCCAAGTCATTGATAAGTTGAAAGAAATCCTGAAGATTACAGGGAATGACTAGTTGTCACAGCGGTGCAAGCATCGTCAGTAGCCAGCGAGCCAATTTGTGCTGCAGCGCATTTATCACTAGGCTTTTGTGCGCTTTCGGTGACCCATACAGCTGGAGTGCTTCCACTTGGCTCCAAACGGTTATAGATGTCACAATCATTCCCCCGATGAAGAAGAAGTAGGCATCTACAAGCTTTCGTCTTCTTAGAGCAATGTTCAAATTGCCATAGGGAACAAACTGAGTCAAATAGTAATAAAATTTAGCTCAGATGGCATCCACAGATCAGTTGCACCCAGCAGGTGCATTCCGTCACACTTGTGCACAATTTAATAAGACAACATCAGAAAGTACTCCATAGAAACATATGCAATTATACGCGAGGCCAACAAAGTGCACCACAAAATTTTTAACAGTGGTAAAGATAAGTCACGGGCACCTCAGTTCCCATGCGAAGATTGCAAGAAAGCTGCTGGAGATAAGGTGAATAACCCAGTTCCGTTCAGCTGATCAACTATAATCCGAGCAACAAAGTGCGATGCATCTAGTTGCTACGACTTACATTGCAAGAATAACAACAAATAACGATGGCAAGATAGTGGGGTCAAAGGAAAATAGAATGTAAAGAAAATGGAAGCAAAGAGGAAATGAATTAAACTATTCAGAATGGAACAAAATTAACAACCAGCTGCAAGAAATCGAATGCAGGAACGCTACTGACTGCGTGACTGCGCCATGTCAGATACGGTCTCCAACCACTGGTGGGGACCATCCTGAGGCCTCTATCCACGAAGAGGACACGCACCCGCCTGACCAAGTCTCTCAGCCAATTTCTTCAGCCCACTATACCAAGTCATGAACTGGCCACCTCGCAGTTTCCCTCAACTTAGTGCAGCCAAACGGTATAATGCACGCTGAGGAAGCCGGTCAACGGAGCACATAGTCTAGCCAACGTGTAAGCGAGTAAGAATCAGAAAACATTCCAGTGAGGAACCAAAAGACTTCTTGCTAAAAATCAACTGGCGGATATCACCCTGTGTTCCTACCAAACGAGAGCAATACTCCGCAAGCACCGGCAGTCAAACACAGTCAAGCGTTTAATGTCTTCGCTGCGAACTGGTCAGGTCTCTAATCCATATAGGAAAACCGGTCTTACCGCAGCGTTATACACCCACCCTTTCATTTACAGACTGACATCCTGCCGTCTCCATAGATGGTTGTCTCTAGAAAGCCACATGGGTCTTGCTGATTCGCGTAGTAACTTCCTCAGTGATGTGACCAACAGCGACACGGCTATCAAGTGAAGCGATCCACCACTTCCAGTGGCTGTTCAGTGATAGTTAATACCGGAAGTGTGTCGGTCCAGTCTTGCAGCAGTACTTAGCACTTTGAAGTTGCAAAGCACATGTCGAAGCGTGTGGCGCCACGCGGAAGTCTATCCAGCAGTGGTTGCATGGCGATTGCGTCGAACTCAAGAAGCGCTAGGTTGTCCGTACATTCCAGGTTTGTCAGTCGGTCTCCTGGCTGAAAGTCCACTCCGGTAGAGTCTGACAGAACTGTCACTCATGATCATTTCGATAACAAAGTTGAAGAGGAAATGAGATATAGGACAACCCTGGCGAACCCCACTTGTCGTGGGGAACTCAGGAAACAGTTTCCGTGGACTCTCATACGGCCTCGGGAGTCACGGTAGAGAGATTTAAGAATGGAAAGGAATTTAGCCGGCACGCTCTTCATGGATAGGCAGTGCCACAAGCTGGCGCGGTCAACAGAATCGAAGGCGGCTTTCAAGTCAAGGAAAACCACGACTGTCGGTTGTCTGTATGTGCTTCTGCTCCAACAATTGGCGAAGAGTAAATATGTGGTCGATACAACCATGACCAAGGTGGAATCAAGCCTGGCTTTCAGTGATTCGGTTCTCACGGGGACCAGTAAGTCGTCGGATAATGATATCCGTGAGGAGTTTGGATGCAATTGAAACAAGGCTGGTGCCTCGATGATTTTTGCACAAATTAAGCTGATCCCTATTGAAGATGGGTACAACATTTGACAGTTGAAAGTCTGTTTCAAATCGTGTTCAATAGAGCAGCAAGTCTAGTCAACAAAGGGTCACCACCAGCTTTCAACAAAGATGGATGAAGGTCGTTGGTCCAGGAGCCTTGTTTAGTTTCAGCTAGCAAAGGTCATGTCGAACCTTCTCCAAAATGGGAGGTGTCACATCGGCTTCCTACGACGGCTCAGGTGATTCGGCAAGCGGCAATGTCGCAACAGACCTGCTGAACTGCTCCTCAAAGTGTTCCGCCCAACAGGCTGGTCGACGACGCAGAGAATGGATCAGCGGCCCGTTTTTGTCAGCTATTGTCTCGCTAACGAATAGCTTTCTCGGATCCGTGTTCCATATGAGCTGGAACAGAACTCGGCTGCTCGCAATAACGTTGGCTTTCTCCATCGCACGGGCCCTTGCGATCCACCAACATTAGCGGTATATTCGAAGAGTTCTTGCGATGCGTCGTTTCAGAAAGTTACGGACATGCTGAAACTCAGCACCCATTGGAATCTGTTTTCGTGCCTTGATCAAGCTGATCGATGCCTCCGAGATCTATTCGCAGTTACGTCTCAAGTTGGGTGCACATCATGCGTCATAGACATTCTTCATGGCACGTCTGAGAAGAGTCCAGTCAGCATTCGGTTCACCGACCTCGTTCATTACTGACAGTTGGCAGGGGGGGGGGCGTTCGTCATATGTTAAAAAAGACGCCTCCTTGAACCGGGAAGAGTGAGCGAGTGAGTGGGTGCCGATGCCGCCTTATCTTTGCACGATAGTCAGCTATTTGTGACGGTATGTTGTCTACCCATGAGTGTTTTCAGGTAAGTCCCCCCTTCTCTCTCTCTCTTTTTATTCTTTATTTCATAGGTCCTCATGGTTGTATGGCAGCCAAGCATTAGTTCAAATGGCTGATGTACTGCTGTTGATGATGATGATGTGTACGCAGTAGAACCTAGTAGGAATCTAGGCACGTGCCCCAAATTGACCGACAGTCTTGGACTGATGTGCGCTATCTGTTGCTGATGGCAATATGGTCAATTTGGGTCCAGGTGATGGAGGGATCCGGTGGGCGCCAGGTGAAGTGGCATGAACGTTTGTGATGGAAGGCAGTGCTGTTAACATAAAAACTGTAGTCGGCGCACAGTTGCGGGAATCGATCGTCGTCTATGCGGTATGCACCGACTCCAAAACGTCCTCCCAGGTGCTGTTCAGAGCCTGAAAGACGACCCACTTGGGCATTCATGTCACCAGCAACGATCAAGATGTCGGTATACTTCGCTATGCGAAGAGAGAAGAACTGTCGATAGAAATCATCTTCGATGCTTTCTGAATTGTATATGGTAGGGGCATAAAAGGAGTCGATGAAAAGGCACCTTGGCTTCAGACGCTGCTTATTAACTCCAATAGAAGTTCGAAATCCAACCGCGCATATTTGGTTGTTCAGCGTTAATCAGTCGAGCAGATTGCCTTCAGCGTGTTTACCGATGGTAATACCAACACCGCAAGTACCTTGAACCATTGACTCGGTATCACCAGAAACGCGAAGAGTGTAGTCATGGTTATCAGATTCAGAACCATGGAGTCGAAGATTCGTCACAAGGCTGTTACATTGTATGCGTGTTTCGGAGACACGGCACACATCAATACTAAGAGAAGAGTAAGAGTCAGTGCTGCCTGCTGGCCGATCTGACCTGGAGTGCGGATGTTGGAGGAAACAATGTGAATAGTTGCTGCTCGCATAGTTAGCAGCCTCTTATTTAGTATGATATATTAATGCAGTTTAAAAGAGCGGCGATTTGGCACATTCCCAAATTTTTTAAGGAATAAAAAGAATACATAATATATGTGACGCCCTATACGAATATCTTACAAGACATTTTGTAATGTGTATTCTAATGTACTTACAAGTTGGCACATAGGAGGAACGAGAGCCATGATGTTTGCTGCCCCAAGAAGTTGGAGGGTACCCACAGACAACTGTTACTTTTACATGGTGGATTCTTCCGAACGTCGAATTGGCAATAGCGCTCTTCTTATCACTTATCCAGATATTCCTTCATCCATCGCCCCTGTACCACACGGTTCCGATTTCCTCATTCCTACTCAACCAGTGAGAGATCAGCCATCTACTGGAGCGAGCACAAAGTCCGACTGCGAACAATATACCGCTGAATCAGAGTACAATTTCGCAACTGCAGCAAAAGATAGAAAATTATACTTCCCACTCGAAAAGACTTCCACCATCCGACTAGTCTCACTAAGTCCATTTCTGAGCTCCTAACATCAAGACTCCCGAAGTGGAACTTGTTTGATGAAAGTATGGAAGTCACGAATCAGAAGAGGCACCCACCAAAGTTTTTATAGATTCTTTACCAAATGAGATGGGCTGTGCCTTTGCTGGTCTATTCAAGGGTACAGGAATCACCCGTAACCTAAATGAATGGTATCTATGTATAGATAGCTCATCCAGGAGTCTTAAAGCGACGTTGCTTCCTAATAGGAACAAGTACCCGCCTCTCCCTTTGACTCATTCTGTGCGTCACTAAAAGTAAATCATCGTTGAAATGTTGTTGAGTGCCTTGAAGTAGGACGACTGTGGCTGAGAGGTAAGTGGAGACTTCAAAATGGGTGCCACTCTATATGGGACTCCAAAGTGGTTCCAGAAAGTGTCCCTGCTTTCTTTGTCCTTTAGGCAACCGGGACAGCAAGGCAAGCTATCATCGGAGCGATCAACTACAGAGGAGAGAATTCTCAGTGGGGAAAAACAACGTCAAATGGGAGCCGCTAGTAGGCCCTCGGATGATTCTGACGCCACCATTAAACATCAAGACAGGCTTCCTCAGACAATTTGTCAAGGTTTTAGACAGAGATTGCAGTTTTTAATAGCCTTCAAGTTATATTCCCAAAACGATCAGAGTCAAAGCTGATATCTTCGTTTGGCCACAAATAAAGATAACATAATGTGCTGAATCCCGATAATTATCCGACGATCGATATCAGTTCTGAAGCGCGGAAAACGGACCCGTTAAACATTAAGTTTCGGAGTGCTACCAATTCCTTCTAATGTTTTATCACTAGAACCAAAAAGTCACAAACTCAGTAAAGACAGAGCGTGTAAATGTCCGCGTTCAACTAGAGAGAGCCGCATTTCCATGTGTGGCATAAAATGATTAAGAGGAGATAAACAGTTTTCCTGATACTCCAGATGTTTGGGAAGCGGCAATGTCACACAGCTGTTGGAAAACGCCAGGAGACAAATATTTATGTTATAGGCTACGATAATGCTTTAGGTGATAGCACGAAAAGGAAGTATTCGTACGGTCAGATTGACGTAATATATCAGTTGCCTTACAGATATAATTTTCGGATACGACCTCTGAGACCATGCAAATTCTGCCTACCGTATGACCAGCCAGCAACGGACTCACCATACTTCAACGGAACATGCGCTTGACTTAATCAGATGATTACTTCATCCGAAGTAATGTGTAAGAGTGAAAACGTTGAAACCAGGAGGAGCACTTTGACATTTGGCTCGGAAAGAGCATGTCGAAAAGCGAGACAAGCCGCATTTAATAGAAATGATCACACAAAACGGATAGGTTAAAGACTTGGTGCAATGCGAATGTATAGTAGACACTCAGGGGCGAACTGGTGAGGGGGTCTTTCGTCAAACTAGAGAGCTGAGCCCTAGTTTTATTAATGGAGATGAGTCGAAACTATACCAACAAGAGTAATAGTCATAGTTTGAGAAAGATGGAAGCAAACGGAATGTTGGATATATGGCTCACCCATCACTGGAGTGATACTCATCCGAAGATGCAAAGAAAACAGCTGACTGTGCCTTGATAGCGTTAGTAGACGGACATAGATCTGTGGTGCATGGCTGATCCTCCTCGCACTCATCGGCCAGATTCAATTTTAACACAGGTCTTTTGGGAGCCTCCATGGATATCTGCTCGGTCAACCAGACACTTTTCAGAGATGGCTTTGTGATGGAAAGTAAGGCTGTGGGTGGTCTTGAAGAGGAGGTGGAAGTTTCACTGACGGGAGAAGCCGGTCTTTCGACGGATACTAGACCGTTTGGAAGCTGACGGCAGAAGAGAAGAGGGACAAATTACACAGAACGACCAAGTAGAGGCAAGTGCGATAAAAATTAGGTAACGTTGATAAGTGACATCATTTGAGTTAGTATTTCTGGAATCGACTAGAAACCCTATCAGTTGTGAAGCAACTGTGCAGTACTGGGTGCTCTCGCTTGTCCCTAGCTGTCAGCCTGCTCTAACGGCGTCGATCGTGCATTTGCAATCACTTTATATTGACCTTGCTATTACGGTTGCATTCCAACAGAATAGTGACGATTTGTAATACACCGCATTTCGTCGTTCGGATTGCCATCTAGTAGCTGAAGCAAACTGAAGGAGTTACCATCGAGGTTTTAAGTAAATGGTGATTATTGATAGGTTTACACCAGGGCAACTCCCGCCTACTCAGTCTTCGCTTTGTTGGCCTACGCATGCATATGTCAAGCGATATACCACATTCCGAATGGGTGAACGAACGTCTGCCAAACTCAAGTGCTACGCAATTTATTGATGTGTGCGTTAACACAGTCTCGGCCACCTGTTAGGTTAGGTCATTTTCACTATCAGTGAAACAGGCTCTCACGAACGTCCTGATTGGCACATGATAAGATGAGAACAGAGATGGAAAATAGTAACGACAACGAATGAACACAGTGCCAGGTTATGTTGAAAAAATTACAGGATGGAAACGCAAATGGAAGTAGTGCACGAGCAGCAGGATTTAAGCACACATTTAGCATATGGGGCTTACTCCAACAGTTGGGGATGCGAGGTTGGAAATGTGTGGAATCGTAGATATGCGAGCAGGGTTCGAAAAGGAAAGCGAGGGTGGAGCAGTAGGGACCAGGGAAGTGGAGACCGTCACTGTTAAATCTCCTTTGTTCGCGACACCCCGTAGTAATTCCGTGGAGCTTTTAGATACACAGCTCCAATGCGGGCCGGATGTTGTGCTGGGTCCAGATAGGGAAGTTGGCTGCTGCGGACTTAAGGTGGGCATGGACGGGTCATGCGACACAGTACCAATGGCTTGGTGTTGAGAGAAGTTGTGCGAACTATCTCCAACAGTGTTCAATTCGCTGATGAGACCGCGCAGGGCACATCGGGTGTCAGCATCAATATGATGGAAAGGACCATAACTGAGAAGTTGACGAGGCAAACATGGCCTTGGGAGGAAATGAGCAAATGCAGTGTGTGTGGTAACGTACCATTCAGTAGTCAGACCAACACGGCTAAGAAACAAGCGACCAATCATTGTGTGGACACCAAGAAAAGAGCCAACGTCCCTGTTACGTTCGAGAGTGAAAAGCACAGCCTCTATGTTGAAATCAGTACCAGCTGTACTGAATCTACCAGCGATCGTGAATGATCGGGATATGGTTAAATTACTCCAAGCTACGCAGGCATTGAGGGATGGTAGGTACTGAAGAATAAAACAAAGTGAGGTGGTCTGCGAATAAAATGAACAATTAAAATATTGAAAATACGGGAGTCACAACTGGGGCAGATTCCATGCCGTCATATTACACAAGTAGGTGAAACTGACAAACAGCAGACCAACCCAAAATTGGAAGCCTTCAAACCGAAGACACCATGGTGATGCATACATTTAGGTGCCCGATCCGGTATAAGCAACACAATGCCTTGAGGCATCATTAAACAAACACAAATAGTCGTTAAAAGTATGTCGAGAGCAGTTGTGCCGTGTCAGTAAGGTATCAATGGTACGCCTGTACGGAGTATCGGCGTGTTGCTGCCGCGCAACTACCACCGGTTGTACGTGGGCTAAGGATACTGCGAGGGTCGCCCGGTCCCTACGCAGCCTCGAACCCGCGCCCTCGGATTACAAGGCAGGCTTGTGATCTTTAAGTCTATGGGCCGGTTCCCGTGCGGGTGGGTAAAGCGAAAATCGACTGGACGACGTTGACATGCGCGAAATAACTTAACACTTGAAGTTCGAATCGGATGTTAAGTTATTGTTATGGTCATCGAGATGAGCCCTTTAAATGCAAACAGATAGGCATCAACTAGGGTGACATCACTGTACTCAACGATAAGTAACCTCGCACTTATCTTCCGGCAAATTCGGAGATGGATATCTACGGCTGCTATGGTGATCCTTTTGCATATGAGGTATTAGTGGTCACACTTCATCCGAATTAGTTGATCATCTGTGTACACTGGGAAAATAGAGTCGTTGAGGTCAGGAAAGTTATCATGAGGCAGGATGGATTCCCTACAATTACATTGGCGTAGTATTGTCCGCAGAATGTGTGTGTAAGTAGTCGCAGAGCTTTGTAGACCCAAGCAAGAATGTCCACTCTGCCGGATTCCTTAGCGATTGAATTATTGGCAAACAAGGTCGAAGTCCATATGTAAGTCTACTGATCTCCCCGTAGGGAGCCAAGCGTTGAGGTATTACGTCTTTCCTTGCAACCCGGTGAATCAGAGTATCCAGTTTAAGTCCAACCCACTTGAACTGAGGCTATAGAAGATGCGTAATGGGCTCTGCGGGTCCGTTCGTGCGGCTGCATGTTCCCTGGTGATGGACTCCTTGTATCGCATACAAGGCTTTATCACAAGCAATAGATTATATATTACGAGATTCATGGCTCAATGGCAGTTGGTTTGTGGGTTATTCTCAGTCAAGGCCTTATGAAAAGTATGGTTATCGTTTCTGATGCGCCCTGCATGCCGGGTACAAGAAGCACAATGGAACTCCTTGTTGACGCTTCACTGACATGCAACTGCCAACGGCTGCATGCGACCTGGAATATTATTAGCTCACTCGCACCTGCGAAGTATAGAGCCAGTGACCAAAGGAATAAAAGCTACACGTCTAGCCCACTGAGTCAGCGGTTGGCGCCACTTCGTACACGAGAAGACGGTCCATTTCGTTGTCGCTGGTGGTTTTACTGTTTGGTTAAAAGCAGGATGATGATGGCTTCATAGATGTTTAAGTAGTTTGTAGTGATTTCTCCACGTAGTGTTCAGTTCACTTCAGTCGAACAACTGAGCCAAGCACCGAAGTGCGGTGCATCGTTGTCACGACTCACATCGCAATAATAACAATAAATAACGATGGCAAGATAGTGGGGTCAAAGGAAAATAGAATGTAAAGAAAATGGAAGCAAAGAGGAAATGAGTTAAACTATTCAGAATGGAACAAAATTAACAACCAGATGCAAGAAATCGAATGCAGGAACGCTACTGGCTGCGTGACTGCGCTATGTCAGATACGGTCTCCAACCACTGGTGGGGACCATCCCGAGGCCTCTATCCACGAAGAGGACACGCACCCGCCTGACCAAGTCTCTCAGCCAATTTCTTCAGCCCACTATACCAAGTCATGGATTGGCCACCTCGCAGTTTCCCTCAACTTGGTGCAGCCACACAGTATAATGCACGCTGAGGAAGCCGGTCAACGGAGCACATAGTCTAGCCAACGTAAGCGAGTAGTCGGCCGGTGGCGGAGTGGTCTGCACGTTTGCTTTGCAACCATAAGGTCACCGGTTCGAATCCGCGTAGGGTTGGGCATCCTCGCGGTATACTCAGCCAGCACGCGACTGGTGGTGGTCGCGAGGCAGCGAAGCGCAGTTACGGCGTACAGCTGATACATCATTTCATCATCATCATCGTCAACGTAAGCGAGTAAGATTCAACAAACACTCCAGAGAGGCATCAAAAGACTTCTTGCTAAAAATCAACTGGCGGATATCACCCTGTGTTCTCACCAAACGCCATCAATACTCCGCAAGCACCGGCAGTCAAACACAGTCAAGCGTTTAATGTCTTCGCTGCGAACTGGTCAGGTCTCTAATCCATATAGGAAAACCGGTCTTACCGCAGCGTTATACACCCATACTTTCATTTACAAACTGACATCCCGCCGCCCCCATGGATGGTTGTCTCTAGAAAGCCACATGGGTCTTGCTGATACGCGAAGTAACTTCCTCAGTGATGTGACCAACAGCGACACGGCTATCAAGTGAAACGATCCACCAATTCTACTGGCTGTTCAGTGATAGTTAATACCGGAAGTGTGTCGGTCCAGTCTTGCAGCAGTACTTAGCACTTTGAAGTTGCAAAGCACATGTCGAAGCGCGTGGCGCTACGCGGAAGTCTATCCAGCAGTGGTTGCATGGCGATTGCGTCGAACTCAAGAAGAGCTAGGTTGTCTGTATATTCCAGGTTTGTCAATTGGTCTCCTGGCAGAAACTCCACTCCGGTAGAGTTTGACAGAACTGTCACTCATGATCATTTCGATAACAAAGTTGAAGAGGAAATGAGATATAGGACAACCCTGGCGAACCCCACTTGTCGTGGGGAACTCAGGAAACAGTTTCCGTGGACTCTCATACGGCCTCGGGAGTCACGGTAGAGAGACTTAAGAATGGAAAGGAATTTAGCCGGCACGCTCTTCGTGGATAGGCAGTGCCACAAGATGGCGCGGTCAACAGAATCGAAAGCGGCTTTCAAGTCAAGGAAAACCACGACTGTCGGTTGTCTGTATGTCTCACTGCTCCAACAATGGGCGAAGAGTAAATATGTGGTCAATACAACCACGACCAAGGCGGAAGCAAGCCTGGCTTTCAGTGATTCGGTTCTCACGGGAACCAGTAAGTCGTCGGAGAATGATATCCGTGAGGAGTTTAGATGCAATTGAAACAAGGCTGGTGCCTCGATGATTTTCGTACAAAGTACGCTGACCTCTGTTGAAGATGGGTACAACATTTGACAGTCGAAAGTCTGTTTCAAATCGTGTTCAATAGAGCAGCAAGTCCATTCAACAAAGGGTCACCACCATCTTTCGACAAAGATAGAGAAAGGTCGTTGGTCCAGGAGCCTTGTTTCGTTTGAACACGGAAAGCTCATTTCGAATCGCTTCCAAATTGGGATTCTACGAAGCGATAAAGTTGTTAGTCAAAGTCGGCTAAGGCTCTATGATGACTTATCATTCTACAGCACAGGGTGGTCAATCGGACAGATTTATCCAACAGCCGTTGGCCTCGCTTTTGCGTCTGGTCGACTTTGATTTGTTTGAAGGTGCAGTCTACTCTCTAGCTGCTTTTGAAGGCCTGCCTTCTAGCACCAAACTCAGTTTCGTCAAGAATGAGCAACGATTCGCAAACAGATAGCTAGGCACCCGCTTAGAAATGTTATTGATTATGCAATTGTAAGAGCTGGTTGATATCCGGAAAACAAACTTTCCGAATTACTTTGCGATAGTCAAGGTTTGCGGATGGTTGGTTCGATACTATGACGGTAAAGTCTTTTTGCGAGAATCTGTGGAGTCCGATCAGCATAGTGGATAAAAAATCTTCTGTATATCAAAAATGAGTTGACATGACAATTAAATAAAGCTGTGAAACTGAACCAGGAGATTAACTGTGTAAGTCGGATAGTGCATAATTCTATAGACTCCGGTAAGGTATTAAAGATGATGAACACAACGACCAATTTGCTTCTTTCTGAGAGCATGCACGTACGGTCGGGTAAATTAACTTGGAAGATGGTTCAAACATCTAACAGGTCGTGACACGATAAACAATGCCCAGTACTTTCCATAGAATCATAATGACTATTGAGCTTAATACGAAGAAGTAATGGCGTCCATCGGTAGGCAATTGTAAACTCGCAGCTGGTGAAGGAACCCGAAAGGAAAAGCATGAGCGGAAGCACGTCACCCGGTGAATGATTTACAAAACATAAACGCATATTAGAGCCATAGTCGAAGTAGACAATGGCAATTTTCCAGTGCACACCAGTGCGGACGAGGAGCGGAAATGCTCTCGTTAGATATCATAGTTATTCAGCTAATGAGTCAGAAACCCTAGTTGAAGGACTCGGACTACAGTCAGTTAGATTGCAAGCAAGGATGGCAAAGAGACGCCTCGCCTTCGGCCGCTGAGAACGAACTCCGATGGAGTGCCGAAATCAAAAGGCATACATGTGGTTGTTCACAGGGGTCTGTTCCAGGAGAGCACAGCCGCTGACAGCAACACTTACCTCGCAACTGTAGCGCAATGGATTTGGGAGCATTGAAGACGTGAGATTCGTATGCTCCGTTTGCAGTGCGCATATGGTATAAAAGGTTGTATCACTGTATGTGCAGTTCGGAGACAGCACACATAAAGTCCAATGGAATGTGACGTCATGCTGAGTGTCGATTGTTGACGGATGTGACACAGAATGCGGCCGCTGAGACCTAATGCAGAATGATACCCTAAAATTGAGACGACCTAGACTGACGAAGTTAGTAGTTGTCCCTAGCTAACTGGATCGGCTTGTGACCGAAGGGATCACAAGCCTGCCTTGTAATCCGGAGGTCGCGGGTACCAGCGTGTGCAGAGGACCGGACGATCATCGCGTATTCTTAGTCTAGGCGCGACTGGTGATGGTTGCGCAGCAGCGAAGCGTTTGTACGTTGTACCGGTGTACTGCTGATGTCCCTTTGTCATGTCAATTAAGGTGAGAGGTAATGACTTGAAAAGTAAAGAAGCAGAAGGGATTACTGATGATGGGAATTTGCGAGAAAACAATACTGTCTAAACATCTGTTCATATGTAGTGATGCGAGAAGAGGGAATCCACATTCGCATTCAATTCAAGGAACCGTTTCCCGCGATAATGAGGCAGACCCAAGGTGACGGCAGTACTACTGTAATATGTGGGTATGCGGGTGTTCCCCGAGCTGGCTGGTTGGGCTGCAAACGTTTCATCGTCAGACTAGACGACATCATCAGTGCGATTTATGCGGGCCACTTACAGATCCAAGTGATTATTTGATCACTTGATTCGAACGTCAGGAGTCTAGTGGTCCACGTGAGCTGACGGTGTAGTCAGCTCTTGCGTACTGTTGGCTAGAGTCCGCCTCAATGACGTTCCTTTGTCCTGTTGATCTGGGGCGGAGTATTGTTTTGACCCTCAGTGCTTCATAGTCAGTATCAAGATCTAAGTGCTTAACTACTGGAATATGCTTGAGCCCGATTGTGTCGATCCGGAATGATTTAGAGCCAGCTGTGCAGGTAACCGAACCACCGACAGTTAAGCCACTGTGACCGAGTTCAAGCGAAGTTGTATCCTCTTCACTATGGAGACGGTAGCAAAATAGTGAGCAAAACGTTTCCTTAGAGACAACCTTTAGTGCCCGTGCTTCAGCGGAAGTTGAGCTGTCTTATTAGCGATTATACAATAACTCCAGAGACTTTTGAAAGGGACTATAAACACCTATACAATCTCTGATGGAAAGGATGAGGAACATCCTCTTTAGCTCCTAAGCACTGTGCTGTCTAGTATGATTACGACTAAAGGCATTTAGCATGCTAGTAGATAAAGTTCAGCGGATGACATAGGGACACGGACCACTGTACCACGCTAAGGACTAGTCACGGCAGTAAAAAGTTTGCAAAGGGCTCAGCTAATTGAGCAAACAAATACCTCAGGAACCATGAGTGCAAAAAAAGACACAAGCAACGAAATAAGGCATCCGCAGTATGCTATTATCGGGGCACCGAGGCTTGCTGTCATACGACAGTTGCCAGTAGCTGTCGGCTTCGCCTACGCAGGATCGAGAGTGCCACCGGCGGAATAGAATTAAGACACATAAACCACTCGGTCACCTGCAGACTTAAGATCAATTGACTTGATCGAGATGCGATGAAATAATTGAACTGTTGATGGACCAATAGACAGACAAGCTGTCGAGAAGAGTTCGAATGACGTGACAAAGAAAACACAAACAAGTGTAAGTTGTAGCTAGAGACGAACGGTTGCATCGATGTGTCAAGCAACACCAAGTAACGGGCATGCTGAAGTACCTGTTTTCACCATCACACAATGGACACCGCAGACAGAAAGAGTAAACGATTACGGTAAACTTGCAGCTCTGAATGAGATCCACGAAAATTAACAAGCAGACGCTAAGTATATACCGGTTAGTAGATGAATAGTAAAAGCTCGATGATGGCATCAAGATAACACTGAAAATAGTGTAGTAGTCGCATTTGGTCAAACAATGCTAGTGAAAATTGATTTAGCGCGTGGGAATTCGTTTGCTTCGGATTCAAAAAGAAGTACATGAGCATTGCGTGGCCAAAATGACAGCGGAGTGCTCAGGTGTTCCCAGCTAACTTAGAGTGATCCGTCATGGAGAAAGAATTGGATACCAAGATGGAGATTTGAGGCATGAATCACTAACCACGATAACGCAAGTGTACAGGGATATACAAAAGTACCTTTGGCAGCGACACGAGATGGGGTCTGAGTTCCGCGAAGACAATGAGTAAGCAGAACAAGTAACGGAGATTCCCTTGCAAAAGGCATCCGCAGAATCATTGCTTTCAGAGAGTGCAGCCAGATCGGAACAAGGGGTAGGAAGTTTGAAAGAACTTGGAATCAAACGGTCCCGCCGTGAACGACTTAGTGCCACTTCACCAAGATGCATACGTCTAACATCAAAGCCAAGGTCAGACTGTAGTGAGCATTCAAAGGATCGCGTGGAGTACCGACCAGGAATCGAACGAGTGCGAGTCAGATGAAGCACTTTCCGTTTGGGAATCCTCCAAGAATGGGGGCATTTCAGTTCTGCATTGATGCCCTGTTTAATATCACAACTCGGCTGAGGTATTTGTTTAGATGAAGAGTGCACATGGGCATGTGGAGGATATTCCGATTTTGGGCAGGCACCAGTGGAAGCGGCGTCATCGTCAGAATCGACTAGGAGCACAAAACATGTTGGGTAACGCATTCGAAATCCACCTACAAACAATGGGGACGATTCATATAGATGCACCAAAGTATCGAAAGGTGTTGTGGCATGTGCAATCTAGAGACGGTCCACCAGGTGGCAAAGCGGAAGTACTTAAGTGGAGTCTTGCAAAAACCTGCGCATTTTCCCAGGGCGCAAAAGTAGTATAGCTGAGCAGTAGCTACAACGGAGGTTTGATCGGCAGGGTGCCTCAAGAAGTTTCGATAGGCAACCGTTTTGCAAAAGCACCAGAAAAAGACAAATTATTAGAAGCAGACAGATGAATGAGACACAAAGAAACAGTCACCAGAGTTCGTGAAAATCCGTCAAGATGATAAGCGAATAGATAACAACGGATTAAGGAGAAGTAATAGTTGTGACTAGAGCAATCATATGAGCGGAGGAAAGCGAGTCGGTTAGTGACACAGTGGAGCAGCCACGATTTACAATTAGGTATTATAAAGAAACAGTTTACACTACAAATTTAGATGGTTTGTGACTCGTGAGATATGTAAGAATACAGCGACTTAACCTGCTAGGGAAGGCTATCGTAGGAACGGCGACTCCGTTGTAATTCGGTTCGGTTAGACAGTTATGATCAGGACAGCGAAGTGGGATCGATTTAATTGCCATGACTCGCGTCGCTAGGATAATAGCCAATGACAATGGTGAGAATGAAGTAAAACGCAAACAGGATGAAAGAAAGGGAGTTCGGTGGGAGCCAAACTATTGTTGCCACCAAAACGTAGCGTAGTGTCAAATTAGCCGGGAGTAATAGGGCAACAACCATAGAAGTCATGAGATAACAAGTACCAACTTAGTTGCATCGGTCAATGAGTCTCAACTAGGTTAGATGTACAAACAAAAACGTAAGGTACAAAGGTTGCAAACCACAAACCAACTCATAAACTCGTGCAAAACTTACCAACAATAACCTCGACAAATGGCGGAATGAAGTCGAGGTCTTTAGGAACAGACTTGTTAAGGTGGGGACGTTTATCCGGAGGTGATTTGCACCTGCTATGCACTTGACTTCGAGAGCCTTGAGTGGGGCTCGTTGTGATGAAGGACGGCAATCCACCAGTTGGGGAATCACTAATATCGTGGTCACTGGCGCAGCGCAAGGGATAAAAGCTAGACCATGCTTCAAGCTCTTTGGAAAAATCGTCCTCGCTTTTATGTATTGATTCGAAACCAGAAAGCTCTGCTGCAATACCGTAAGGCGCCAATATCACTGAAAAGCAACGCAGAAAGACGAAATGGCACTTACTAGTAGTACGCCGTCAAGAATGAAGCAAAAAACAACCGATTCCATGATAGAAGACAAGCTGAACTAGGTTGTGAAGTCTGTAGTACGCAGACAGAAGCATGGAAAGAAACAAAGCACTCTGCCACGAGGAGAACTGCATCATGACAGCGTGTGCTCGTTGTTGGAATATTCCATAGAGCGGTAAAGATAGATGACAAAGTTTTCGCAAGATATACGTCCTAACAGAACATCCGAATCTAATGATCAAGTAGAAAATCGGCGACAAGTTTGTGGCATCTAAACGTAATACTGTTGTTACCCGTGTAAACAGATAAACCGAATATATTGCCGAATGAGTCATAAAAAGGCGAAAATGCTAGATAACGGGTCTAGTTTGATGTTTGGTGAACAAGTAACAGAGAAACGAACATTGTAGCTAAGCGCGTAGTCTTGAAGAACTATTTAGATCCAACGCAATAGTTCTGGTATCTCTCTTCTCCATCTAACCTGCTGTGGTTATCATGCTACTCAGATAAAACACGCCGGTGTCTCGAGAACCGACAGGCTGCGATGCTCCTCGACGTGTAGCAGTTAAGTTGATTAACTATATATCGCCATTTGACGAGCGATGCATAGCCAAAAGAGGTGAAGACAAAAGTTTTGTGACCATCAGCTAGTAAGTAGGTGGAGCAAACGAAGCATGTGCCAATCAACTATTGAATTCACTGCTGAAGCCCGAGACAAAATCGAGTAGACGAACAGGGTACGTCATTATCACTAACATCATTACATCAACCATGTGAAATGATGCTTCGCTGCCGTACAACTACGGTGACCCACAGAAAGAAGAATATTAACAGGGAGAAAAGAGGGACCTAGCATAAAAAGTTGGTGTCCTGAGCAAACATTCAGGGTCAAGGCACCTACACCTTGCCAACAACATAACGTCACAAACAGCTGACTATCGTTCATCAGCGAGACAGCTTCCTTGCGGCTTTCACTGTCTCGCGTCATAATCAACCATTACCCGGCAGATAACAGTACCAAACAGTCTGAGCAAGCAGTTCAACTAGAAGACGACTGCAGACGCGCCACTAGTGTCGACCGCGAGCCGTCCTGTAAAGTCTAGAGGCAGGCACAAGGCGTCACGTAGATTTCAAAATGGAAGGCGATACGGACCAGCAGCATCAAGTTTTGCAGTCTAGGACTTCATTTGCCGACCCTAAGTTAACTTTTGTCCACCTCGAGCCTTGCGCCACCTTATATCTTACAAACAACACAATGACCTACTCGGTAAGCGGTGACCGGGAATACGTAGCACGTACTCAAGCCAAAGCAGTTTATTCAGCGTTATCCGGTTCGAAGAAAGTAGCTTGGTTATCACTGCCTAGCACTTGCCTATGCACATCATTGTGGCGGACATGCTAATGCCATCCGACACCAGGCGTCAGCAGTACGCCGGTAGGCACTACTGACGATTCGCTGCCGCGCAACCACCACCGGTCGCATGCGGACTAAGGATACTGCGAGGGTCGCGCTGCCCCTACGCAGGCTCGAAGCCGCGCCCACAGATTACAAGGCAAGCTTTTGCCTTTAGGGTACGGAACAGTGATGCTTCGCAGGCAGCGATGATATAAGACTTGTAAACTCTTCAGATCCTCAGAGGGAAGGGGCCAAGTCTCACTACAATATACTGGGACGGCCCGCAGTGTGGTTTTGTAAACGTGGCCTTTCCGGCCGATGGAAACCCCCTTATGACGCCAGAGATATCGCATATTCAAGAAGGTAGTTTTCGCTCTGCATCATGCGCAATGACTTTAGCGCTTAACGGCCCATCGTTGCTGATGCAGTTGCCAAAGGAAATTATCAACTACCCCAAGTCCCTCACTATCAAGGATCAATGCGTTATCAAGTGGCTGGTGGTCCTGCAACAGCGTTATACACTTCGAAGGTGTGAAGCGCATGCCAGATGATCGAATCACTCCAGAGGTTATTCAGAGGAAACCATCACCAGTCGCCCGTGGGCTGAGTATACTGTGAGGACGTCCGCCCCTACGTGGCTTCGAACCGGTGATCTTATGATTGTAAGCCAAGCGTGCAGACCACTCGGCCACCGGTAGTCCAAACATCGTTAAGCAAGCAGGATAGTATCGTCCGCATAATCAAGATCAGATAACTTTTCACTAGGCAGCGTCTCAACTCATGCATCGTGAGATCTCGCAATGGAAGACTCCATGATGGAGACCAGGACGAAGTCAAAAAAAGGAGGAATTGCGCAACCCTAACGAACGTCACATGTTGTTGGGAAGACATGCGACAAGTCATCGTAGACCATGATGCAGTCTGTGGTATTTGAATACATAGCACGTAAAAGGATCACATATTTCATGGGAACACCTTTCCGCGCAAGTATTTCGAACAGAATCAACCGAGTCGAACACACTCTTGTACTCGAGGAACACTTTTATTGTCGGTCTGATGTACGTATGGTGCTGCTCCAGCATTTGCTGCAGAGTGAATATATGGCCTATACAACCCGTCCTGGGTGGAAACCTGATTGCTCTTCGCTAATCTGGGATTTCCGTTCCGCAGTGGGACGACGAAGAAGTATGGAGGCCAGTAATTTTTTTAGTATCGGTGTTTGGCTAATAGCATTGTGATGAGCGCAGTCGGTGCAACTGCTCCTCTTGCATATTATCACTGTAATCGATTCACTCCAGTCAGCTGGGATGGCCTCTATCATAACAGTTCGAACAGGGTCAGTGCTTTGAAAAAGACCTCACCATCATCCTTAAACTGTACGGGTTCAAGCGAATCCCGGCCATCAGCTCGAAAACAATTAAGAGCCATGATCGCGTTTCGGACCTTAGTCTCCGATGAAGCTTCTGAACTAGTTATGCATAACATCAGCAGTACGCAGCACCAGCGCTTCGCTGCCATGGAACTACCACGTCGCAGTGCGCTAAGGATGCTGCGAGGGTCGCCGGGCCCCAAGATCGAACCCGCGTCCTCGGATTACAAGGAAAGCTTGTGATCCTCAAGACATCGGACCGATCAATGGCTCAGCCTGCACTACCTGAGTCGCAAGTGATCCGTAAGCGGGGTCCAGCTCAACTGCTCTTAAAAGTATTCCATCTAACGAGCACACTGTGCTCAGCGCCAGTCTGGAGTATTCTTCTTGATACCAACAGATTCATCGATCTTTCTGATATTCAGTGATGGGCGCGGTGACGACTGATAGTGTCGCAAGGAGAGGCTCCTGCATGGCGCATGGCTACCGAGACCCGAACCCATTGAAGTTGTGTCATTCGGAGGGAGCAGGAGTGCGGTACGCAATGCATCCAAGTGTTTGCCTGACTGACGGCTGGGATAACTTTTTAGTTGCCAATCAAGGGAGACAATTGGTACGCCTTCGGGAGAAGTCCATGGAAAACGACAGCATACCAAAGCATGGCCAGAGTGGACGAAGGTAATCGAAAAACGAGCGACAATCCAGAATGGAACCACGCCATCTGTAAAGTATGGCAAAGTGATCCATTTACCTCCATCGCTGACCAGCTATAGGGGGACGTCAAGTGGCACTTTGGCGCCCACTGTGCCTAAAAACGGTGCATCGTGCACAGTTGCGACATACGCTCGTCGTTCAGATTTAAGTTCATAATTGCCGTCCAGCTGAGCTTCTGGAGAGCCCAGACAGCCTACTTGCGCACTCGTATCCCCGCAACAATAACGATATTCAAATAGGCAACACTGCGAAACAGCGGGTTCAGCTCGTGGCAGGAGGTCCTTGGCAGCGTCAGAATTGCAGTCGGTGGGTGCATAAGCGGAAACCACAAACAGCATCTAGTGCTATTTAGTGTATCTACTTCGTGTCGTCAAACGGGCTCAACACAAACAGCTGTTCGCGGGAATCCAATCAACCAACGATGACTCAGCATTGGAGTTGTGAATGACGCTTAGTTCAGCTTGACCAGTGGTTGCCGCATAAGCGTCTTCGGGTGCGTATAACCAATAGCGAGAGGACAAGCCGGGTGCAATTAGTTCGACAACCCCGTGATAGACATTGCTTTTAGTTTTGGATATACTACACATTTCAATACTCACTGTGTTCAATGTGCGAGCGGGTGCAGCCTGTTGACCTATTTGTCTTAGAGTGCGAACGTTGCCAATAAAACGGAACAACGTGGCTTCATGTAGAGCTGTTGCCGATAGGCGTCAAGTGGGTGGTGCGAGGTAGCTACGGATAGCAGAGCTGTAGTGGTATTGCAGATGCTGTCCATCAAGCTGGGAGAGTAATAGAAACAGTCTGAGAAGAAAGAGGGCGCCAAAAGTAGCAGTTTTTGCTTACCGCAGAGCTATATTCAACAGATGAGGCAAACGTTGATGAAATGTGCTACGGCCGATGTAGGAGGCGGTTAAATGTTGAGATACTGCCAGGGCACCCAAATCTGAACAGGAGCACGATTAGGGTCCTCAAACAGCGTTCGGCTCAAAAATCTGCCCGATAGGCGGCGGAAGTGGCAACGATTCACTTTTACGGAAATAGGCGCAATCGTAGTTCCAACCTCCAATCTGGGGGGCCAGGAGAATGAGTGTCTGACCTCTAACAATTCACCAAACCGGTGGGATTAGCTATGAAGGGGCCTGGGGTCAACACCAGTATAACTCTGTGTCGAAGAGGTACGCAAACCATTGCACTCCGTCAAAAAACAGCCTCGTAGCGAGGGGGTACAGTAGGGAGTATAAACGCATGTTAAAGAAGTGAGACACTTGGAGACGGATAACGATTGAAGCGAAGAGGGATTGTACATCACTTGAACTAGGCTCACCAGGAATGGGTTTTTGATTTGATGAACAGTGCTGTATGTGCTTTAAACTAACACGACGAACAAGGGAATGCTGTCTTAGATCCAAACTGGCGCAAACGGTACTTTCCCCATGGAGGAAGAATGAGAAGCTGATACTATATTGAGTGCTAGGGCAAAGTCATAAAGAAAACGCACATTACTAGTCTTCGCTGCAATTGTGTTTATAAGGCTGCACAAACCATCTTCCAAGACGCACGAACCCTTTGTTCAACAAACATCTGAAAAGTCAGGATAAGTGCTTGGGACTTGCTTTTCGACTACGTTATGAAGAGCACGAAACAGAACGGTTCGTATCTCATAAGAGAGACCTTGACGCCAGTTGCCTTTTTCTTCTTCGTATAAGTCAGGTAAAATGCAAGATCCAGCATTTGGAAGGTCGCCATTGCCATACCAAAATACCCACAAATCTTTGCTGAATTTAGAGAACGAACAGGGATCGCATTTTTCAGCATTCCTTTTGGATCTAACCCACGCAGACAGAATGCTGTTTTGCTGACAAAGAGAAAAAGACTTGATAATAGGGTCCTCCAACAGATTTTTGTACTCTCTCTGCGTCTTTAATACGTACTTGCGGTACTGTATTCCGTTGAAGTCCGTCTACAGTGAAAAGTAAGTAGTGAATTGTATTAAAACGTACCAGAGCAAAAATGTTGGTGAAGCAATATTCCAAAGAGGAATCGCTAGAACCACCAAGAGGACTATTACTAAGCATTTCAACGGCGCTCTGGCCACACTACATTCTCAAAGACACCGCACCCGAAACCAAGAACAAGAGTCCGCCATACCAAGAGCAAATGACCTTGAGCGCCAATACACACTAAAACGACCGACCTTTTGTTATTTAGGCAGGTTATGTTATTAAAAACCTTAAATGAGAGGCTAGAGGTATAGACAGACTTTAGTCAAATGTTAATCCTTAATTAGAAAACTGTCATAATTTGAAATTTAATATTTCAACTGAGTCAGGTCAGGTCAAACGGACGATAGAGGCTTCCGCCTAACGAAAGTCCAGTTATTGTGCCGGTAAGTGAAGCGGCCCTCCGCACTTCGACGTTGGATTGCCTCTTCTTGATTCTGTAATGGAATAAAGCAAGAACAAGAGCAAGCTTGGCACTTTCATATGCCAGCATCAAAATACACTACATATTCCAGTACAACTACAATATCTCTGGAAAAAGTATGGACCAACAATCGTCTAAGCCCCTTTTGAAGGCTTCTGTGGTCTCCGGCTTCACTAAATCAGAAGGAAGTTCCTTCCAGAAGTTAATTACTTGGTTCGTAAAAACTTTACTCTGATGTCCAAACAAGCTCTATGATGTTTGAGCTTCAGCGATGCCCGCGCAGATGGTCTGACATAGCCAGCTCAAACAGATGGGTGGAACTAATACCACTAAGTCCCTTAATGATCCTAAACGTCTCTTTCAAATCCCCTCTCAACCTACGCCGTCCCAAGGAAAATAATCCTAAGCTACTTAGACGATCTTCGTTAGACTTCCCGCATTGACCTTCGATCATCCTGGTCGCAAGTTGCTGAATCTTTGCTATACAAATGATGTCACTCCGGAGGTACGGTGACTAGGCCTGAACACAATACTCCAGCTGTGGCCCAACCACTGCTTTATATAACGGCAAGAATACTTCTGCTTTAGTTTAACTCGGCGCCCTCCTTAGACGAAATAACTCGTGTTGCGCTTTATTGGTAGCATGGCGATACTGTGCCGAAGGCTTAAAATTGTCCACTACGATGACACCTAGATCACGGGCTTCATCAGTACACCGAAATGATAGAGATCTTACAGGAGACTGAACTGCAATTCCCCTACCACTACTAGTCAATAGTTGACATTTATTGGCGTTTAGAGGTAGATCCCATTGGCTTGACCAATTCACCACATTGATGATGTCCTTTGCCAATGTCGCCCGGTTTCCCCTACGGACTAGCTTCAAGTCATCTGCGAAGATGTAGCAGAGATCCTCAAGAAGAGGAACCAGGTCATTTATAAACATAAGCAACAGCAAACCTTGGGGGACTCCGCTGCAGGCATGTCCAACATGTCCACCTTCCTGCAGGGCACAGGAGAGAACAGGATCCAGCGACGAAACAAGCCTTCGCTTAACCCGCGTCCAGTGTCGTGTGACGGTGGCGGGAAAGAGCTTCTAGCACTTCGTCGTACTACTAGAACCGGATTTATACTACAGTAGGAACTAAGAGTAATGTTGCGGTGGCGGGGAATTCTACCGTGGGAACTTTGTAATGCGCGCTGTAGACTAGGCGATGGCAGGCATTCAAATATGATTAATTAGTCTGACATCGATTGTAGGGTAACGCGGCATGCTATGTGCGCAGAAACCCTATTTACTTGTAGATTGGTGCACTTACTGGACAGTATAAAAGCTACATACACTAATTGAGCCTCCAAATTTAACAGAGGTTACATAAGCAATACCAGCTCTAAATGGGAAGCTGCTAACGCAAAACAAAGTAACACCAAATCTGGATGAGGCATATAAGGCAATCCTGAGAGAGGCGTTTCCTTGTACATGTATACAATTTCTAACGGGCGACTCATAAGGAGTATATGTGACGTGTAAATATTGTGAATGCGGGTAAAAAAGCAAGCGATTAAATACCAGAGATTCTTACTGATATCCAAAGAATGTTATATAGACCCACATATGTTTGCTGAAGTACAGATGAGACCTTAAAGTCGAATAAAGTTGCACAGCCTGGAACATGGGTGGAGCTGGCATGATGGGCACTGCCCTTTACAACCGCTATGTTAACGTTATACATCATCAGAGGCAGGCGTTAATGGTTTCAACGGGCAACTGAATGAGTCTCACGGCGTTAAGCTTGGTGTAACCGCTCTGTTACTGCTAGATGCCTAAGCGGCATGTAAATAGTTCCATTCCGGACAGTAAAGGACCGTACGGTGCATGTGAAAGGCTGGTGCAAGCGTTTTATAGTGGGCCAAGCTGAGCGAAGCCACCGCTTGATCAGACAACCTAGTTGGACTGTGCGTCCCACCACCAAGGAATGTACTTTAGTTATTTAGATATGGTCCATGTACTAAGCTACCTAGATTCAGAAAAGCCTGGTGAAGCCGTTTTCTAAATGGTCTAGCTGAGGCGTCCTACTTGGTAGCTCTAATAATGTCTGTGGACAGTCCTACCTAGAGACCCCAAGACTGGAATAACCGTCTTACAATTGCTCCATATAATCCAAGCCACCGCTTGATCGATCTAATCTGGTCTGCGGACGAGCATAACTAGATCCTCATAATCAAATGCAGCCGTTGTATGGTTAGCGGCGTCCGGTTTCGGACTTGCATGTCACTGTGGCCAGCCACAAGACGCTTGCGCCTACAGAGGGACCATGGGTGGCTTGCGCTGCACCATCCACAGCTCCATCCACACACCTCATATCCAGTGTAAACCCGAAGAAATAAGATCGGGAGGCATGTGGATGGGAACCACGTTTCATCAACGGAGCCGGCCCACACTCCTTCACAGGCAAACACAAGCACACTGTAGTTGGGGAGTCAAACACACACAAGGTGGTGGCTGGTCGTATTCCGCTCCACACTGAGTGCATGGAACTACTCTTTGAGCCTAACACGGCCACAAGAACCGTGCACGCCGTCCCCTCCAGCAACGACCAACTGTCTCCTGGAGCCAGTACGGACAAGGTAGTGGGTAATAGACAGGTAAGCACTTTGTCAACATGCACATCAAGCGCAGCCACACCGGGGTGATCAAGCAACAGCCAATCACTTGACAACTAAAATAAGTCGAGTAATGCATACGGAAACGGTGACATTAATCTCAAATTAATGAGCATATGAAATAAGTTGTGAACAACTGAATGTGAGGTAGGTTCATGAGGTCGCAAAGTATATTTTACAGAAATACCACAAATACGAAAATGTTATCGAAACTACCTGCAGTTGGCTTAAGCAAAGTGTGCAAGTTTATATAAGAGAGTACAAGTAGACCTTTATATGAGAAAGAAAAGCATAGGACAAAATTTAAAACCCACCACCTGAAATAAAGAGACGTAGCATGCAAGCACACCGTTAGTAGATCGAATGCAACGTACCTACAAACGCCGCGCCGTTTTTGCCTACGTTCTCTGTAGGACCCGTCGTCGCCTCCGTAGTGGTCCCGAGTGGCTTCGCTCATGGCTCACTAGGCTTGCCTGACTCAGGTACTCGCGACCGCATGGGTTACAGCACCATGCGCTCGATGTCAATGGAGTACAACCATCAGTCCTTGCCGCTTCCGCACTTGCCGCTTCTTCTCTGCATGTATTAGGTCTTTCTCCCGTACTTCGGCAACTGCCTTCATGATTAGATGGCAGCATGCACGTCGATCAACCGCCTTCGGTTACCATGACCTGCAATCAAGATTAGAACGTGAGAGTCTCACATTGATCATGTCTCGGTACCGTAAGTTTGGGTTCCCCACATGCCGCTTTCCAATACTTAGCTAACCACATAGGTGTCGTTTCGGTATCCTCGTCGAACCCATACGGCTCACATGACCGAGCCGCCTCAGGTGCCTCAGGAGAAGTATGCAGTCCACTGCATACATCACACTTTGTCGCAATACTGCCGTGTCAGCAACTCTGTCGCCCAAACCGATGCGCAGAGTTCGTCGCAAACACTGCTGATGGAACCGCTCGAGATATCGCACATCCCGATGGGACATCATCCGCGTTTCACTTCCGTATAGAAGAACGGACAGCACCATGGATTTGTACATTTACTTCGTGCTAACGGCAAGCTGATGGTTGTTCCACACTCGGTACTCTAGCTTCCCGAATGCCGCCGCTGCCTTGGACACACGGATACGTCGCTCACTGTGCAGCTGCTGATCAGTAGACATCACACTCCAAAGGTAACAGAGGCGGGAGGTGGTTTCCAATACTTCAGCACCAATGCTGATTCGCAGCAATATTGAAGATTGCACCTCCGTTGAAAGCTGACAGAGAAAGACAGTTTTCGTTGTGTTGATGGTGAGCCCGAATTTTGCCGCTTTCGAAGCCAGAGCACTAGTCATGTGCTGCAACTCATCCGCGCTGGGTGTAAATAACGCACAGTCGTCAGCAAACAGCAACATACGGATAGTTGTCTCACAGACTAGAGTTCTTGCACCGAAACAACGGATGTTCAGCAACCCACCATCAATACGGTGCTCCACACGAACCCAGTAAGCACAAGCGGTATCAAAAGCACAAGACATCATGGCATGAATATATATATATATATCTTAGACAGGGCAGGAGCCAAGACACAGCCTTGCTTCCTACCAAAGACAACGGCAAAGTCATCCGAGGTCCCTCCACTCAGCTTCACCCTCGCTCGCATACCACTGTGCAGACATTCAGTTAAACTTACAGACTTACGCACGCGACCAAACTTACCCAAATCCAGCCACAATGCCTCGCGGTTCACGGTATCAAATGCCTTGGTGAAATCAACAAAAGCTAGTACAATGGTTGGTGGCGTTCTCTGCACTTCCCCTGCAAAGGACGAGCCGCAAACGTCATATCTATAGTGCTGCGACCCGAGCGGAATCCACATTGCACTACAAGCGAGTTAGGTTCCACAACGTGACTGACGAGGCGGTTGAGCAGGATTCGGGCAATCAACTTGCCCATACGACCCAACAAATTGATGCCACGATAAGTCGTACAACATTGCTTGCTACCTTTGCTCTTGCACAGTGGTAGCACAAAGGCATCCTTCAGCTCAGGAGACACCTCCTCTTCAATCCATAAGCATTGCACCAAGTGATGCAGCTCAGTCACTAACGCGGCTCCGCCGTGTTTCAGTACTTCAGGAGGATCCCGTCGGCCCCAACACATTTGTCGTTTCGCAGCTGAGCGAGTGCTCTCTGCGTCTCATCCAGTGTCGGCGTGTTCGCCAGACTCGTCTTTACATCCTGCTGCCTGAGGCCGTTCAATGTAGACCAGTCGATCTCTGAACTGTTGTTCAAGAGACAGTCAACGTGTTTTCGCCAGATCTGTATTATTTCTGCAGTCTGTGTGCCGGTAGCGCCTGAAGTACCATCGATCAGTGTCCTCAGCGTGTCCAATCTCGGTCCATACACTGTCTCCAAGGAGTCAGAGAATTCCTTGTGTTGGCGGCTTTCGGCGTATCATTCTAGCCGCTTCGCCTTCTTGGTCCACCATGCATATTTATGCGACGGAGCTCTCGGGTCAGTGGTCGTGGAAGTTTGCGAAACTGACTACTCTTCCCCAAGTCACTGGGTGTTCGACATGTGAAGGAAATGCTGCATTTTCCCCCGAGACCAATGAGCCAATCGTCGCATTGTTTTCAGCAAACCAATCAGAAAGCTCAGTGTCTGCGCGCCCGATTATCTTCTCGGCAGCAGCTGTCATTCGTCGCGAATATGGTGTCACAGGTTACCCCCGGTGGCTATGCAGCTCACATCCCACAGTCGTGCAGCCTTCGCCTTCTCCAGCTCAGTACGTTTCGCCACAGTACCGAGGGAGGGAGTGTCAAAATTACGCCGATTCACGGCGGGAGTGCAATAATTGATTTACGAATATATATGTACAGTTTGGTGCTCACCAATTTGTAACCAGCGCCCTACTCAGCTCCACGCAGTACACGTGTCATGCGCACTTCACGCATATCACGCTGACGTACGATGACATAGTCGAGCAGGTGAGCGTGACCACTCCCGCACAACGACGCATCACGTCCAACGCGCGCGTTGAACTCACCCAGCAGAAATAGTCGGTCGCTCCTCGGCACAGACCGTATCACGGAGTATAACTGAGTGTAGAATCGATTGCCCGTGTCATCAGGATAACACATGGTTGGACTGTACTTGCTTATAAAAGTGGCAAACTTACCTCTTCCGAGTCGTAGACGAACGGTTATCAGTCGCGCGCTTATGACTGTTGGTTCACCCGCCAGCTGGCCATGGAGGCGATCGGATAATGCAAATCCGACCCCATGATCACGTGGTGCTGATGCGGCGTTGCCCACCAAGTAGAATATGTAGCCAGCACCTGCTCCATGCAACTTACCTTACTCAGCGAGCCGAGTTTCACTGAGCGCCGCAATATCGATGTGGTAATGCGCCAGCTCCATCCTGACAAGTGCAGTGTGTCACTCGAGGCGCTGATTGCAGTTCCGGTCCAGTAGTGTGCACACGTTTCAGCAGCCGATACTGCGTGCTTTGCGCGCAGGCATACGATTGCATTGGTGGGCAATCGCAAGTGAGGTGGTCGTTGTGCTTCGGAGGTTTGCTTGAGGGACTCCACCCGGAGCCTTTGGCTCAACAGCCTGACCCACAATGCAGGGGGCGGCAGATCCAACCCGGGAATGTGATTACAGAGACAGATTGGGATCTGCTTGACGGCCCTCACACACAGCCTTTGAGGTACTGGAACGATTTATATATGTTTATCCGACCGTAGTAGGATAAGCACCTGCGACCACGGCGAGACGCGGGTAGGTTTTGGTGGGTTTGCACCAATTGGACCAGGGGCTGTCCGGCTTGAGGCGGGTAGTAGCAAACCATTGAACACCCGGAGGTATCCTCCCACCGTCAGAGACAATGTGTGGCGCTCGTGCTCTACGCCCATCGAGCTGTGAGCTTATAATCCGTAGACTTGTCATCTCCCATGTCTAAATTTTACGGGAAAAGGGCCATCGACCACTTCCTAACCTCCGAAGAGGATAGACTTAGGATACTGGGAGGGCGCCCACACCTGACAGGAGAACGATTCGGGTCCTCAGGCAAAGCCTATGATTAAATGAACACCCGAAAGACAGCGTGTCTAGCACATGGTCAGTTCACTGACTCATGCGGATTGGTGTCCTGGATCTTAACAGGGAGAAGGGCGAAACCAAATTCCCACCCAGCGGTCGCTACAAGGAGGCGTCCAGGACATGAACGAATGGCACAACAGTAGCAGCAGTGGGTAGACCACCTGTCAGGATCAAGCCACCACCGGCATCCGCGCACCATATTCTCTCCCGCCCATATATATATATACATATACATATATATATATAATCGATCTCCCCACTGCCTCGTGGGTCAGGCTATTGAGCCAAAGGATCCGGGTGGAGTCCCTCAAGCAAACCTCCGAAGCACAACGACCACCTCGCGTGCGATTGCCCACCAATGCAATCGTATGCCTGCGCGCAAAGCACTCAGCATCGGGTGCTGGAACGTGCGCACACTACTGGAACGGAACTCCAGCGAGCGTCCCGAGCGACGCACTGTGCTGGTCGCAATGGTGTTGGCGCGCTACAATATCAATGTTGCGGTGCTCAGTGAAACCCGGCTTGCTAAGCAAGGTAAGTTGCATGAAGCAGGTGCTGGCTACACATTATAATGGGTGGACAACGCCGCCTCAGCACCACGTGAACATGGGGTCGGATTTGTAATATCCGATCGCATCCATGGCCTGATAGTGGGTGAACCAACAGGCATCAGCGCGCGACTGATGAACGTTCGCCTACGACTCAGAAGAGGTAAGTTTTCAACTTTTATTGGCATGCACGGTCCAATCCTGTGTTATCCTGATGACACGCGTGATCAGTTCTACACTGAACTATCCTCCGTGATACGGTCCGTGACGAGGATCGGCCGACTATTTCTGCTGGGTGAGTTCCACGCGCGCGTTGGACGTGCTGCATTGGTGTGGACAGAGGTTATTGGTTCGCATGGCATTGGCTCAGCGAATGCGAACGGTGACGTGCGACTCTAACTGTGTGCCACTCATGGCCTGACGATCACGAACCCTCGGTTTGCACTGAGTGCAAGTGAAATGGCAACTTGGATGAATCCACTGAGTGGTCACGCTCACCTGCTCGACTATGTCATCGTACGTCAGCGTGATATGCGTGAAGTGCGCATGACACGTGTACTGCGTGGATCCGAGTCTGGCACCGATCCCAAGTTGGTGCGGATTAAACTACATATATTTTCGTAAATTTATGTAATGCACTCCCGCCGTGAATCGGCGTAAATTGGACATTTTCTGTCCCGGTACTGGGGAGAAACGTACTAAGCTAGCGAAGTCTATGGCTGCACGCCTGTGTGATGTGGAAGGCTTAGCCACATTGGGCGACCTGTGGCACCACATACGCGACCAGGTGACAGCTGCTACCGAGGAGACCATCGGGCGCTCAAACTGTAAGTGGCCTGATTGGTTTGATGAGAACAATTTGACGATTGGCGCATTGGTGTCGGAGAAGAATGCAGCATTTTCTGCAAATGTGGCAGACCCCAGTGATTTGGGAAAGAGTAGTCAGTTTCGCAAACTTCGACGGCGACTGACCCGAGAGTTCCGTCGCATAAAATATGCATGTTGGACGAAGAAGACAAAGCAGATGGAATGCTACGCTGAACGCCGCCAACACAAGGAATTCTGGGACTTCTTGTAGGCGGTGTATGGACCGAGCTTGTGGTCGTTGAGGCCACTGATCGATGGTAGTTCAGGCGTTACCTGCACACAGACTGTAGACATAATGCAGATCTGGCGAAAACACTTTGACTGTCACTTGGACAACCGTTTAGTGATCGGCTGACCTGCATTGAACTGTTTGAAGCAGCACGATGTGAAGACGAATCTGGCGGACACGCCGATACTGGATGAGACGCAGAGAGCACTTGCTCAGCTGCGAAACGGCAAGTGTGCCCGGGCCGACGGGATCCCGCCTGATATGTTGAAACACGGTGGCCTCGTGTTGTTGACTGCGATGCATCACTTGGTGCATCGTTTATGGATAGAGGAGGAGGTGCCTCCTGATCTGAAAAATGTCCTTGTGCTACCACTGTACAAGTGTAAAGGTAGCAAGCAAATTTGCCCGAAGTTCTCTTCCAATCCATGACAGCAATAAGGAAACGGCTCCAATTTCTAAATTGGAAACGTCCTCCAGGCCCCTGCCTTTATTGCCACCAACCACAACATTCGTAAACCCCCACGACGGGTGCAACCGATAATATTACTGAAGACACAATCAGTAACCACAGTCCGTAGCAAAACACACCGTGCTTTCCTGTAGTATCCCTAGCATCCAAAGAGATCGCGTCACCCACTCCAGAGAATCGATCACATCGCCCCTATGCTCCTGTTGCGCCTACCACCGGCTCAGCATCCTCTCGTACATCATCCAGCTTATCATCTTCCTCTGACAGCAACAAAGAATTGGAAGAACTTTATAATTAGAAATATTTTATTCGTCGCCAGCCGTCTACTTCGTACCTCCGCTGCCGTCCCGGATTGCCCAACAACCCTTTTATCACAAACGCCCCAGATTTTAACCCCTCCAATGACCCGAAGGCCATTTTATAAAGGCCAAACTCGATGCACCCCTCACCCCAGCCGCGGATAGTTGCCTATGAACGGCCCGCGGCGCAGGCCACCACCTGTTTCCCTTCATCCCCTGCCCTGCAGAGTCAGAGCAGTGGATTTGCTGGTTGCTCTTTGACGAAGTCAACGGACCGACCTCTGCCGATTCCATAGCCAGCTCTCGGAACCGCGTCACCCACACGCTCACCCTTAGCACCCATAGCCCTACCATCAGGAGCACGACAACCATGTGTACTACTTGATCGCCTCCCTCAGTTGCTGCCATCACCACGACGAAAAGTTTCTCCTGCTGAAGTTACTTTATCAACATCCAAATCCGCCACCGATCCGGGGAAGATCTCTGACGTACTCCAGCCTCCCACTTGTTCACTGTGCTCGAGGACGTTTAAATCTAGGAGCGGCCTGCTACGCCATTTGGCTGCCCATCCCAGGAACCCTACGAGTTTACTTACCACAGCCGCTGCCAGGAATACTTTCAGTTTCGAATGTCCAACATGTCACCGTACGTTTTCGACCAAAAATGGCCTGTCTCAGCATTGGAGACATCAGCATCCTGTCAGATACCATGCAGACTGTCTATCCCGACGACCGAGGTAATCTTACAACTGGTCAGCCAGGGATGACAAATCCTTAATTTTAGCAGCCTCACGTTTTGCGGTTACGTCTCCTTCTTTAAATATACTTTCAGAACGACTGAGGCGCATCTTCCCCTTTCGCACCGGGGACAGTATCAGAAAACGCTTGTAATGACTTAGATGGTTCTTTCATCAACACCACACAACGTCCACTTCCAGTGCATTTCCGCAACCATCCACTTAAACCAAACATCCAATCACGCCTCCAGATGTAACCGTACGAGCGGCACCGTTCTCAACCATAACGTCCGATGAATTCCATCAACCTCAGCCCACATTAACTACTAACTTGGGTGTGTCTACACAAACCCCTGGAGAATCGTACGAAGGCAATCCTGCGGTGACCACCGCCTCCTCCGACGCTGATTTGCGTTTCAATGTACCACCCCCACTGCCTCGATAGATTATTCAACCTCGCCC